>JAJEJO010000314.1:619299-656961 GCA_020662805.1 Glaucomys volans | reverse complement strand
CCCCGTTGGCTGACCCCGGGGCTGCAGGGCCGGAGGGACCCCACACCCTCCCAACTGCCGGCCCAGCCCACAGCCTTTTCAGAAAAGGAAAGTGCCAGCAGCCACGCCTGCGGGGCGTGAGGCTGTTTTGTGCAGGAGGCCTCTATATTTACCGCCCGACCTCGGCCTACAGGACAACATTCTTAAGGTTCTGGGACCCGCAGGCCAAGGCCCGGCAGGGCTGGCGCTGGAGGGAGTCGCTGTGCTTCCGAGTCAGACGAGTGGCCTGGGGCTTGGAGGTGTCTTCACAGATGTCCCTTTGTGGCCCACGGCCTGGATGTCTTAGGTGAATAGCAGCATGAGTTCCAGGGCACACCGCCCTCCCCAGAGCATGTGCAGAATAAAGCTGGCTCCCGTCCCAGTGCTGCGGGACAAGCCTGCCCAGCGCGGGCAGCTGGTGTATCAGAATTAGCTTGTTTACAATACGCTGCTGGAGCAGGTCTAAACGGTGTCAAGCCCAGGGTGTGGCCACTTCTCGGGAGGTGGCCGAGAGTAAATGTAGGTGTCAGAACAACTCGGGCGATGGGCACCTGAGAGCAGCCAGAGCCAGGTGCTCATCTAACTCAGACTCAGCAGGGACCCCGGGTGCTCTGAGCAGACCTGTCCTCCAGCCACCTTGCGTCCTGTGGCCGAGTCGCACACACGCAGTCCCGCCCAGGTTCACCCGACATCCAACTGTAACAGTAAAGAGACATTAGGACACCGTGATTCATCATGGAACTACAGGATGCCGATCCCCCGGCTCTGGGCTGATCACGCAGAGGGTCTGTCCACGCCAGCCCCTTGTGCGCTCCACCATGCATGGAGGTTTGGATTTAAGAGGCAGAGACCAACTGGAGAATGCAAAGCCCTCCACTGCTAGCGCATAGTTTGAACTAGGTGGCAGTGACGTGGGCCTGTCCCTGTGGGAAGGGGAGGCTGCACTGCCCGCGAGGGCGTGGCCCCGCGTCACTGTGTACCTTCAGCAGCCCCGCGGCCAGCGGTGCATTTCTCTGGAAGGGTGATCCAAATCTTGGTAAAGATCCAAATAAAACACAACGCAGTCTCCTCTAAATTTCCACAGGAATCGCAGCAGGGACCTCGATGCTTCTGAGCGTGACAGTGACTTGGTGTTTGTGCATACGCTCTGGCTTGGCTCTCGGCCACATGCTCCCAGCATCCTGGTCGCTGGTGTGGGCACCAAGCACATCAAGACACAGAGGTGAAATCCTGACACTCCGGGAGGCACCAGCGATCACCAAGCAGGGACAGTTCATTAACCAGGAAGCAAAGCTGGTGAAGTTTACTGTCTTAAAAGTGTTTTAGCAAACGACCTCTTCATGAGCAGAAAGACAGGTCGCAGCATGAGACAGCACATGTGCAATCCTTGAATTTATCAGAGAAGTCATTTCCAGAATGTTTAAAGAGCCACAATCCAGCAAGAACAGAGATAAGCCACCCAACAGAAGACCACCCGGAAGAACTGCGTGGGCTCCTCACAGAGGAGTAAGTCCCAAACCAGGGACGGCAGCGGGAGACACAGCAGCTGTCAGGACGGCTGTGACGGAGCGGACAGACCGCGCTACGGGTCAGCGTGGAAGCCCAGCACCGGAACTCGCCTGTGGTTCAGATGAGGCAGCTGGGGACAGTCATGCCAACACTCTTGTCCCAGGATCCAGCTACTCACTCTAAGATACCTGCCCCGCAGAAATGGGCGTCAGGAACGGGGACTGACGCTAAGGCAGCAGCATGAGAATCCCACAGGGGTGAGAGTGAGAGAGGCCACCCAGGGGCACCCAGCGGGGCTCCTTCACAGGGGCTGCAGAGGCGGGAAGTGAACTCCTGGAGGGAGGAGGCAGGGTGGTGTTATCCTTGTGCGCGTCAGGGGCTGCAGGGTCCCCTGGGTCCTCGGGGTCTCTCCTCTTGTTTGAGGTCTGGGACTGAAGCCAGGGGTATGTTTGCCGTGTGAAGGACCCCGGGGGGCACTGGTGACAGACAGTGTGCATGCCACAGTTCAGTAAGCACGCAGTAATGCCGAGAAGATCCAGCAGCCCGACGTGCCCCTCGTCTCCCCTTACTCAGATGACAGGGAAATGCTCCCCTGATGTCCAGACTGTCCCCAGGGTCCCTCTGAGAACCACTGGCCAAACAGAAAGTGCTAAAGCAAAGAAATGGGGGGCTGCCAGACACCCACATGGGCGGATGCAGGAGGTGACAGGAGGGTCGGGAGCATCTGACCTTGCAAGGGGCTGCTTAAGGGCCGCCTGGCGGTGGCCCCACATCCTGGGCTCTGGTGTGGGAGCACTGCATGCCTGTGCAGGGGGTGACAGGACCCCAGACCTGGGGTGGCCTGCCAGGCCGCAGCTGCAGGGAAGACAAGGTGAGGGGCTCAGGGTGAGCACCAGTGAGGGGGCAGGTCAGTGAGGGGAGCCACCAGAGCTCCCTGGGGTGTCAGCCGGAGCTCCTGGCCACAGCTAGCAGCCATGCAGTGATGCTGCTCGGGCCCTCCCACCAAATGCCTGCCTGAAGTGACATTCAGTGTCTGTGACACAGATGTCTCAGGCATCACTGGTCAGGACAGACAGCAGCAGGGGAGTTGGAGTGGGCCTTGGGCCCTCCCTCCCACGGCCACCTGTGCACATTTGAGTTGTGAGTTGGGGGCTGCCGGGAGCAGCCAGGAGGGTGGGTGCCCTGGTGGGGTTGAAGCAGTGGTGTCCGCCCTCGGTGGCTGGCTTTGTCTGCTTTGTGGTGCTGTAACAAAACACTCGAGCCCAGGAACCCTGTGAGTAGAAAGGTGTGTGTGGCTCACGATTCTGGTGGATGGAAGATCCAGATTCCACGGCTGTGTCCCGGCCTGGTGGAGAGCTGGAAGGGGCAGCTGGGTGCGGAGAGGACCCAGTGTCCTTGCTTGATGCAGCACTCAACCTCGAGAGAACTGAGGACTGCAGGGGGCAGAGGCCACTCCACCAGGCGTGGTGTCCCCATTACTCACTTACCCCACAGGCCCGCCTCTTGCAGGTCCTGCCAGCTGTCAACGTCACCGTGCTGGGACTGAGCTTCCAGGACGCCAAGCCTCGGGACACGTTCCAGCCACACCCAGGCCACAGTGGTGGCATTTTAAGTGTGCCAGCCAGCACGGCTGTACTGGACACGCTGGCCAAAGGCCTCCAGCATCTAAGCCCTGCATTCAGAGAAGCAGGGAGCCCGAGGGGAGACGGTGCCTCCAGGCAGCGGCCAGGCAGCCCATTGCTGCTCTAACCCACAGCTGTCCAGCCCCAGAGTCCAGCAAGGGCTCGGGAAAAGGAGCATCCTGGCCAGGAGCACGGAGGAGGAGAGCCGGAAGACGCCTCTCAGCCAGAAGCAGCCCAGGCAGAGGTGCTTGGTCAAGGCTCCGTTCAGTTGCCATGAGTGCACAGCACCCCGGAGGGTCTGGGTCCCCGTCACACACAAGCTCTCCCCGATTTGAAACAGTTCATTAATAGTCAGAGTCCAGGGCCAGCATCAAGACCCTGCGGTCACTGGAGGACCAGGCTTCTTCCCTATTTCTGCCTCCCCCACCTTAGCTCTCCTCTGTCCTCTGGTTTGCTTTGTGACCCAAGAGGGCTGTTGGAGCTCCGGCTATCTCTTGTACATTCCTGATTACTGAAAGGAGGAAGGAGGGAAAGGCAAAGGGATACATCACCCAGTTATCCTCTTTAAAGAAGTACCCTTGACCTTGCCTAATGAGGGCCTGAAGTAACTTCTAGGGGATCACAGGGAGGGAGGGTAACAGGGCCCCTCAGATACGGAGAAGCAGCTTCCAGGCAGCCAGGCCCAGAGGAGGAAGCATTTTGAGGAGGCAGAGGAAAATGGGGCCTCTCAGAATCAGTCGTCAAGCACATGACTGTTAAATGAGCCCCAGGAGACCCCGTGGAGGCCCAGAGTCGTCTCAATCAGCAACCATGGCTCTGGGGCCACAGGGCAAGCTAGGGCGGGCAGGCGTGGAAGGCCAGGCTCGGTGGAGTCTGGGTCCTGGGAGATAAAGAGGATCCAGCCAGCTCAGAACCCAGGTGTCCTTGGCCCGGGGTCCTGCTCCCGGGGGATAAGGGTCTGCCAGGAATACCAGTCCCCTGCCATGTGACATATGGATGTGTCCACCCTCTGACACAGGCACAGGGGACTGACTTCCTGCAGAGCTCGCAGGCGGCCACTGGGCCCTCTCCCAGGACAGCCAGTGCTCACCAGGACGGGTCTGCAGAACAGCAGCTTGTCCACCCTCGCAAAACAGGGCTTGCCAGGCGGAGGTCAGGCCACAGCTTCCCTTCCTTCCTTCAGATCGGGAACTTGAGGCCCTTGCCGCGTCTCTCTCCACAGGGTGGTGCCTTCGGGAGGTGCCGAACGTAGTGGCAGGTCCTTAGGTCCTGGGGGGTTGTGGAACCCGGTCCCTGCCTTGCTCTTTGTTCCCTGGCTTGTGATGTGAGCAATTTTCCTGGTGTGCTTCTCTCCCACAGGCCCAGAGCTGTGGGGCCAAATGATCATGGACCAAAACTCCCCAAACTGTGAGCAAAACAAACCTCTTTATAAACGGATGATTTCAGGTATTTTGTTACAGTGATGGAAAACTGATGAACACATCTGGCTTCTTCCTGGGCCTGAACCAGGGGTCAACCTGTTGTCTGAAGGCTGCATAGGGTGGCACAGTGCCCCAGGCATTTGGTTGGAATCCAGCGCCACTGTTTGCTAGAGGAGCCTGAGCAGGTCAGCCACCTCCGTGGACCTCTGGTCCCCTTCAAAAAGATGGGAGGGAAATCCCTGCATCCCAGAGCTGTTGTGTGGACCAGATTCCAGGTGGCATGAGGAGTCATGCTCAGCACTTGATGTCACCGGGCGGCTGACCAGGGCAAGGCAGCTCGTTGCTACCTGAATAGGTTTTTGGAGATCTCATTCACACACTAGATAATCCGTGCATTTGAAGTGTGCAATCCACTGACTTCTAGTGTGTCACGGAGTTGTGGGACTACCATGACAGAGAACATTTCCACCACCCACAAGAGACCCTGCTCCTCACAGCTGAAATGCCGGCCCCTCCCTCTTCATCCCCATCCCATCTCTGAAATGTCTGTTTCTACTGACTCTTTTGAGCGCCCACTGCACGCGCCTGCAGTATTCTCGGGGCTGGTGGCCAGCAGGGTCCTGCTGGGGAGCAGAGGGGCCATGGACATGGGTCTCAGGCTGCTAAGTGGAACCAGCCCAGGGCTTCCCTGACCAGGGCACCTTCCTGGCCCTCAGGAAGGCCCAGTTCAAAGTCAGAGTCTCAGGCATCTCAAAGCTCCGACCAGAATGTGGCCCCACAGGGAGGGTCAGCCCCAGTGATTGGTCCTTCCCTTCTCGATCACACAGCGAGGGCCTGGCCTGAGCTGTGACACTGCCAGGAGTGCCCATCCTTGGCACGTACTGGCTGCATGAGCCCAAAGCACGTGCTTCCCATCAGCATCTGAAGAGGGGCCCCCGCCTTTGGGGTCTAGGAGGAGCTCCCCACGAAACCTGGGTCCACTCACATGCGTGGGTGACTTGGGGTGACTTGCCCATCCAGCCTCTGCCCTCGCTGATCTGGAGGTGCAGGGCTGGCCTAGGTCATGCAGGGATCTCGCGGCTGCCTCCCTGAGCCAGGCCTGCTGTGATCCCAGTGCCCCTTGCCCGTGGGCACTCCTCATCCTGCAAGCTCTGCTGTCCTGTCCTTCCCCTAGGGCTCCTGAACCTGCGCTGTGACCTGGGTCACATGCTGTGGATTCTGCTCTTTGATCACAGGGAGTGTGGCCTTGTGTCCAGCACTCAGGACAGGGCCACCGACAGATCCAGGGTGGAAGAGCTGAGCTACTGCTCACAGGGACATGGCGTGGGAAGACGTCAGACCCCAGGGAGGCTGACAGCTCTTACCGGGCCTTCCCTCCCTCACACCATGCAACCTGGCAGCCTCGATGCTGAGAGCTGGTTCCTCACGCAGCCTTTCTGCATGGCTGTGCAGAGAGGATTCATGTGGTGTGGACCACACAGCTCCTGCCCAGTGGCTCCTGTGTCCTTTGTCCCTATGGGTTCTCCACAGCTTCACGTTTTCCTGTTTATCCTCCATTTTCCAGGAGAGATTCTCACAAGTGAGCATCATTTGCCAGGACGGTTCTAAGTACCGTGCGCAGGTCAGCTCTTGATACTGACCACCTCGGCCAGGGTGCAGGCGTGATGCCGTCTGAACTGGAACGCAGGCCTGTGGACACGGAGCAGCAGTTTTCAAAGTCTGGTCCAGGCTTGGCTGCCACTGCACACTTGGGAAACGCACGTGCTCGGGATGCACCCTGACCTTCTGAATCAGGGCATCTGGCTGGTGCTCAGGGACCTGTGGGCCTCGCGCCTTCAGCTGATGCACATCCAAGTTGTGAGCCACTGACCTCTCGTGCACGAATCCAGCCTCCCTGTGTGTCATTGATAGTCAGTCAGCCCCCCATCTGGCTCTTACCGCGTGCCAGGTGCTCTGTGAGGGCTGCACGGGAGCATCTCCCGCGTGGTCGAAGCACTGCCCGCGATATTAATATCCCCATTTTACAGACAAGGGACGAAGGCCCAGAGGTTAGGGACTGCTGGACGCCATGCAGCGGGTGTGAACTCCAGCATCCACCTCTGCTCCCCCAGTGGTGTCACGATGACACAGAGACGTGTTGACATGTCCTGTAATTCTCAGTCTAGTACCAGAACACCTTGCCACCTCAAGGTTGCTTTTTTTTTCCCTTAAAATTTTAAAAATGGCAGTTGACCAGAAAATGTGATTAACAGGCACTGGCTCATTGTCAGGGCCTCTGGTGAATCCAGGTCTTCCTTAAGGTCTGAGTGGCAAAGCCAGATGTCCACAGGGCCAGGTAGATGACATAACTCAGTGAGGTGGCCCCGTGAGGCGACTGGGCCTGGTGGGGACTGGAGAACATACTGTCCAAGGGACGCTCCTGGGGCTCCAAAGGGGTGTTGCTGTGGGAGCATGTGGCATCTTTCACCCATTTTATTTAAAAAAAAAATCTGGATTTTATATGACCCACCCAATCTTAAAGAACTTCCTATTTTAAACTCTCCCAGTTCAGATTTTCAGACCCAGCAGGCTGCACAGGGCCATCTGGGGGCTGGATCTGGCCAGTCTCTGGTCTGCTCCTGGCTGGCTCTCCTCAGGGTCCTGAGGCGGTGGTCCGCCTTGGATGATTTAATTCTGCTCCCCTAGATCCAGTCAATGGAATTAATTAGTGACTGTGTGCATTTCCACGTCATCCTTGAGTCAACAGCCAAGTATTCAGGGAAAAAAAGATGCAGACAGCAAGTTGGATTCCAGATCCCCTGACCCTTCACTGTGCGGCCAGGTCCACTGTGCAGCCCAGGCGGGCGGAGGTCCCGAGTCCATGGCCTGCAGCGGCGGCTCTGTGGAGCCCCGCGGTGCGCAGGAAGGGTCGCGCGCCCCCTGCTGGAGGGAGCGGGGCACTGCCCAGGGCTCACGGGACGCGGCTCCCGCAGGCGCAGCCCAGAGACTGGGATCCAGGATGTGGGGCTGGGGAGGTGACATGGGGTGCCAGTAAGGCGGACGCCACCCTGCAGTCAGAGAGCTGCTCAAAATATTAGCAATGCCAATAATAAGGGGCAAGAGTATGTGAATAAGCAGAATGACAAATAATAAGCTTTAGTGCCTTCTGGGTTGGGGTTCACAAGGTAAACCAGGCAATGCGCTGGGGTGCAGCTCCTTCTCCCCGAACGAGGTCAGTGCCACAGAAGGGCCAACCGCCCCGGTAAGGTCTCTTCAGAACTCCTGTTTCCAGATCATTCTGAGCTTGGCGTGCAACTGGGAGAAGGGAAAAGAGCTGGCACGCACCTTTAAGGAGTGTTAATACTTTGTCACGAGCTCCGTCATTCTTACCCTCTCATCTCTGAACACAGAAGTTGTTTTAAAAGCCAGAGCCATCTCACACCAGCTGCCCTGCGGTTTTCAGAAGGTGCAGCTTCAGGACAGTGGCGTCTTCAAAATTGGGGAAAGGAGGGTGGACAGAAGGCTGCCACTCCCCCACAGACCTGTGCGGAGGTCCCCCTCTGTCTCCTCTTAATAACAGCGTCCTGGCTTACTCCACTCCGCGCTGCTACGGATGAAGACTGCAGATCCTCCCACGGAACACAGATTTGCTTCTTGCAGTTCTGGAGCTGGGCATCCACGGTCAAGGGTGTCCGCAGGGACCTTTGAGGCGTCGCCAGGAAGGGAGGTGGAAGGCAGGAGCACTCGAGGAAGAGCAGCCAGGCTGGACCTCAGGACAACCTGGCTCCCCAGGAGGACCCACTCCTGCAGCCACCGACCAGTGGCCTGGCAGCACCCACGGGGGTTAAGGTTCCAGCGTGTGGACTTTGGGGGCCCTTGAACCCTGGTGTTCCTCAGTGCCAGGCATGCATGTGTGGACTCCCATAGTCTTTCCTCCTCTTTGCCCAGCTGCACAGTGTCCCCCACAGGAGTCTGTGTCCTGTTCCCACAGTGGACGGATTTCCCATTCACTGAGTCCAGTCTCTTCAGCCACCCGGAGGATGCTGGTCTGCTCCACTCTGCAGGGACAGTCTCGCCTGGAGGATGAATCTGGCCCTGCGACTTCAGGCCATCTGAATTGCCTGGATGGGACCCGAGCAGTCCCCACCTTGTGCCTGCTTCTTCTGCCTGTTCTCAGGCCTTGAGGACACAAAGAGGAGGCGGCCACCCTCAAAGGCTCCCAGGCCAGTGCAGGAAACAGGGGCAGGGGCGGCACACAGAGCTGTGGTCCAAGCCAGCAAGCAAGTCCTCCAGTGGCCTGTGGCTGGTGGCTGGACAGAGGGCTCCCCCCTGTGGGGCGTGTGGACCCTGGTCTGTGGAGCCAAGTGGGATCTGAGACTGGGGGTCAGGCTGGGGATGGATAAGGAAGTTGTTCAGAAAGGAGGGGAGAGTAGAGTTGTCCCTTGGTATCTGAGGGGCACTGACTCCAGGACCCCACAAGTACCAGGATCTCAGGATGCTCAGGCCCTTCTGCAGAGGATGCAGCCTCTGCTCTGTAAACTGGGCTGCTTCTCCCCGGTAGCAGTCCCAGGTGTCCTCAAGATGATTTGGTCCTGGAGTTAGCTGGGGTCTGCCCCCACGCCTGTGGGGTCCCTCAGGCCGTTTCTCCTGCCCGCGCGGAGTGCGCCCTCTGCTGGTGAGAGTGTGCACATCGTTGAGTGCCGGGCACCCTGCTCTGCAGTGGGTGAAACGGGGTCTGCAGATTGTCACCAGGCGGGAGCCTACAGGTCTGGGGCATGACACTGGTGGTGGCAGAACTCTGTCCTGCGTAGGGAGATGCCATCCTTCTTACCGACTTGCCAGACTAAGCTGGAAATATGGGACACCCGGTTACATGAGAATTTTGGTACGGGTCTGATACATGGACTGTACTAAGCGGGCATGGGACATACCTAGGCTAAATTGTAAAAAGTCATAGTTTCTCTGAAATCCAGGTTCTGCTGAGCATCCTGTACTTTCCGGGTCCTGCCTGTGGAGCAGTTCCTATTGTCCCGGTGGGGTGGTGGTGGGAGAGTGACTGACTAGAGAGGAGAGGGCAGGGCTGTGAGGGAAGGGGAACGGATGGTCTTCACCAGACCACAACCGGCACCTGCTTTCCATGCAGGGAAGTCACAGGTCCCTTGCTCTGGGACAGCACTGCTTGTCTCAGGAGCCTGGAGAAGCTGCTGGCTGGCCCAGCCCCTACAGTCTGATGTCACTGGTCTGGGACAAGGGCAGGCTGCATGTGCACCCCTGTGTGTCCCAGACGCCTTTAGTTCCAATGTTCACAAGTTCACCAGGCCTTCCGAAGCCCCCCAGTCCACCATTGGTTCCCTGGGGCTCATGCTTCTCTGTCCTCAGCTCCGACTTCCTGTGGACCCTGAGCCCCATCTCATTCCTGCCCCCAGGGACTCTCTCTCTTTCTGAATGATGGCCTTTCAGAGACCGGCAGCACACAGCTATCTAGCTTTGCAGATGTTTCCTGAAGGTCTCGTGGACCAGGGGTGTCTTCCCCAAGGCGAAGTCCTGGGGCAGGTGGGAAGGGACTCCTGCCACAGGGAAGCTCTCCCTGTGCCATTTCCTCCTCCAACTCCCTCTGCTTCCCTGTTCCTTCTGGTCCCTCTCTCTCAGGAACCATCCCAATCCCCGCCCCGCCCCCCAAAAATAACCCGACATACAAAAAATGAAGAAAACAAATAAATAAAACCCAGAAACAAGCCCTCTTCCTTCCCCAGCCCACATGTAGCTGTTGGCCAAATTCCAAATTGCTGTTCTTTCTTGATCAGAACAATCCAACACCCCCATCTCCCCTGTGTCCAGGCATTCCCAAATGGCACATGTAAGCCTTCTGAAATTGTGAGTGATTCGTACTTCCAGGTGAGCCAGGGCCAGCTGTGACCTTTCCTCCTCCTCCATGCGTGCACGTCTGCAGGGGTCGCAGAGCGCATCTCACAGCCAGCAGGCCTTGCTGGTGCAAACATCCTGGCCAGAGATCCCAGGTGCAGGAGGAAGCCCAAGAGCCAGAGGTTCCCCGTCTTGGAGGAAGCAGCTCATGTCTTGGCAGATGTTCCTGAAGACCTGAGTTTGGGTCACATCTGTTCTGTGGGGAGGAGCTGGAGAGAGGGAGGAAGCAGGAAAGAGGGAGCAAAGGAGATTTAAGACTGCTACTAAACCTCACAGCTGTCCTGAAGATAGTCTTGGAGCCAGGGAAGGGCTGCGGGGAGGGTGCTGGTGAGCACATGCGCCCAGGAGCAGGGATGGTGCACACCTTCAGCTCCCAGCATCCTCAGGGAGGCAGACGCAATCAGCCTGGACCCTGTGGAGTGGACGCCTTCCCATGCTGCCTGGGAGACCGGATTCCAAGTGTCCAACTGTGGCCCTGGCTGGTGTGTCTGCGTCTGGGGGCCACAGGGGGCTTCACAGTCTTGAACCTGACTTCCTTGACCACCCAGTGCTTTCTGCCCAGCAGTTGCCCCTTCCTGGCTTCCTTTCCTCCTCCTGCCATGTGCTTCCCCAAGAATAAGAGGCACTGTTTCAAAAGCTCAGCATGAAACCTTGTTCAGTCTGCCACCAGGTTCATGGAAATCAGAGCTGAGCACTGCAGAGTGTTGGCGGTGTGGGGGATGTGGAGCCCTGCCTCTGGAGGAGTGAGCAGTGCTGCCATTCTGTAGCTTGGCCGTCAGTCCAGGACACAGTGAGTGCTCTGCTAGTGACCAGCAGTGCTGCTCCTGGATGTGGCCAGGGACACTTAAGTAAAAGGAACATTCAAGAATAGCTCATTCAGCATTGCCTCTGGTGGGGCCTCGGAGGTTGCCCAGGTGTCCGTTCCCGAGAGATGCGGAGTAAATGCTCATGTGCACATGGGAGAAGCAGCCCCGGGGGGGGGGGGGGCAGGCATGGATTCACGAGTTGCAGATGGCAGGTGCATCCAGGGCTGTCGGCCAACCCAGAGTGGCTGCCTTAGGGGGGGATCAGGGTGGGGAGTGGGGACATAGGGGTCACAGATGGCCCCAGAGCTGCTGCAGGCCTCCTGGTCACAGGCAGATTCCTAAATTTCAGTGGGTTTTCCAAAATGAAATCTGCCCTTCTTCCAAAGCAACATTTTGAAGGATGATAATTGTTGTCAATATTTTTTACAGGCAACTAAATTGCTAGATCATCAGGAATTCTTCCTAAATATTCTACAAAGAGATAATTCATTATCAAAATTCAAGATGTTAATTGAAAAAAAAAAGGTTGCATTAATAGATCATGGATTTTATTTTTAAATGTATTAATTTACATCTCAACTTGTTCGAGAAATGATGTGGAACAGCAGCATAAGAGGTGCCAAATAAAGAAAAAGAAAAGCTGGAAAGAAAATGAAATACAAAATATCCAGATGGGAATGGAAAACTATCACTACGCAGATTGGAAAAGCCCTCAAAAATCTACTTTAAAAACTATTAGCACTAATGAAGGAGCTCAGCAAGGTTACAGGATACAAAATTAATATTCAAAATTGATTTATATTGATGTAATAGTAGTGCGTTAACCAAAGACAAAATCAAGATGATTCCATTTAAAATAATAATATCAGCCAGGTGCAGTGGCTCATACCTCTAATTGCAGCTACTTGGAAGGCTGAGACAGGAGGATCACAAATTCAAGGCCAGCCTTGGCAATTTAGCAAGATCCTGTCTCAAAATAAAAAATAACAAGGACTGGGGATGGAGCTCAGTGATAGAGCACCCCTGGGTTCAGTCCTCAAACACCACAATCATTCAAATAAAATAATAGGATCAAAACCCATGAACACTAAGAAAAGTGTAACAAAAGGATTAAAAGTTACGGTCTGAAAAACTACAAAACATTGTTGAGTGATATTAAACAGGACTTCAAAAAATGGAAAGCCATCTCATGTTCATTAATTGGAAAGCTTATTAGGATGGTATTATGGGTTGAATTGTGTCCCACCAAAGATGTTGAAACCCTAGTCTCCACTACCTGTAGATGTGACCCTCGCAGAAACAGCCTGAGCACATGACCAGGTGAAGACTGCTCCCCGGGGTGAGCTCTAGCCAGGATGGCTGGGAGACGTGCCTGCAGGGAAGGCGTGTATAGATGAAGGCCGAGACTGGGACGCCTGCTCTGAGGACAAGGGACACCGGCACTGGGTCAGAGGGACAGGAGGGCTGGAACAGGTTCTTGTTCACGGTCCCAACCCACCACACCTCCACTCGGCTTCCCAGCCTCTGGAATGGGGACAACCACATCTTGTGATTTAAGTCATCCTGACCTGGGCTACTTTGTTATGACCGCCCTTCAAACTAAAACCAATGGCAGAATTCCCAGACCCGTCTCTAGATTCTACAATGCCTGACAAAATGCCAGGTGGCTCCCCTGTAGAAGTTGACAAGCTGATCCTAAAACTCACATGGAATTCAAGGGATTTCAAGAGCCAAAACCATTCTGAAAAGGAACGAGGTGGAAGGAATCATATTTCTGGTTTAAAAACTTACCTGCAAACCTACAGCCATCAAGACAATGTGATAACCTAATAAAGACAGGTGTACAGATCAGTGGAACAGACCCGAGACTCCAGAAATAAATAACTCCTTTTCACACTTCACAAGCAGTGTTTGAGAAGGCTGCCAAGACAATTAAATGTGGAGAGAATGACTTTTTCAATGAATGGGGTCAGGACACCCAGATATCCAGGTGCTGGACCCCTACCTCACACCACATATAACGACCACTTCAGAATGGAGAAGGCCTACAGGAGAGCGTTAGAGCCTTAAAACAGTGTCTTTGACTTTGGATTAGACAATGGGTATTTAAGATGTAACATCAGAAGTACAAGCAACAAAATACAAAGTAGATGAACTGAACATCATTAAGATAAAAAATATTGGGCATCAAAGGAAAACAACCAGGAAGTGAAAAAAAGTCCAAAAATGGGAGAAACATCTTACAGATCATGTATACATTTATTTTATTTATACATGTGTGTGTGTGTTTTCCCCCAGGCCTGGGAACTGAACCCAGGGTGATTTATCATTGTTACCCCTGAGCCACACCCATAGCCCTTTTTATTTAATTATTTTTGTCATTTTGAGACAGGGTCTCCCTAAATTGCTTAGGGCCTAAGTTGCTGAGGCTAGCCTCAAACTTGCAATCCTCCTGCCTTAGCCTCGCAAGCTGCTAGAATCACAGGCATGCATCACCATGCTGGGCCAGGTCATGTATCTTATGAGAAACTAACATCTAGAATACAGGGTAGCACCCCCTGAATTCACTGCCCCAAACAACCCCAACTGAAATCACAAATTCCGAATGGCATGGCCCAGAATCTTGAAATAATCAATTCTATGATGGAAAAGTTTTCATTGTTTTGCTTTGAGAAGATTGTTTAAAAAAAGAAAGTCAGTTACAAAAACAGAGCAAATCAGTCTGTCCCAGGAGCATCTCTCCTCCGTATTCTTCCCTTTAAAAGAGTGGCCGGTGATGAAGGAGGCGTTCCAGAGCGCCCTTCAGCAAAGGCCCAGCACCCCCCAGGTCACAGGGCCCTGGGAACGTGCGAGCAGGCCCCAGCCAGGCACAGAGCCACCAGGAATCTTTCCACTCTGTGATGGAGGAAAGCTCTCCTAGGTGGGGCTCCGAAGTGCGAGGCAATTTGGAAAAACAAGATCCGGCCCTGAAACACAGAGGCTCTTTTACTGCAGAGGGGCGGGCCACTCATAAGGTGGCCTGGCCCAAGTCTGTCTGGACCCCAGGAAACTTCACAGGCACCTCGGTGACCGTGGAGCTCACAAGCTGGGGACATGCATGAGGCTGCGTCTGGAGGGCCAGGTTCTGCCAGGGTCACATTGCCATCCTCCCCCTGCTGTCTGACCATGGGCTACCTGCCACACGCCAGCAGGCAGGCTGGGAGACTCGGTATCCTGGGCCATTCTGTCCCTGGGCTGACTGGGGCTCCCTGCATCCATTCCTTCCAGTGTGTTTCGGTGCTCCCTGCCCTACCTGGCACTGCCGTTTGCAGGGAGGCGTGGGATTCAGGTGGGCACAGGACAGGCCCCTCTGCAGGTGTGGCCCGGGCAGGGGTCCTTTAAGTGATGGCTGCCTGGGCTGCTGCCCACTAAGCGTGAGGTCTGGGCAGCTTCCATCCTGTCTGGGCTGCCTTCCACACCTGCAGGAGGAGAGGAGTCCAGCCAGGTGCAGGCTGGAGCAGCGTCTGGCAGGTGGGAGCTCTGGAGAGCGCTGACTCACTTCACACAGGAGCGTGGCTGTCAGTGTGGACACTCCAAGACGGAGGAGGGCTGGGTGGATTGCGCCGGGCTCCTCCAGGGCCACCACAGAAGGCTTTGTGCCTGTCCTCCATTCCCTACAGCGTCCCTCTGGGGCGGGGGCAGGGGCTCCCACCTCCTGTCTGGCTCTCTTCTCCTCCTCCTGGGGCAGACGCCTTCCCTAGCCTCCCTATCCCTCCCTGTTCCATTCAGTCTTTGGTTTTCGTGTGCACAGGCTCTCAGGGTCCCCTCCACTCAAAATACTCCTTTCTAAGAAATAAATAGTCCCTCAGGACCCAGGGTGGCATCTCTGTCCTCGTCCCCTCAGGACCCTGGGCAGTCGTCTCTGTCCTTCCCAGGCAGCACTGGAAGCAGGTCCCAGCATGCGTGAGGGTGTCCCACTCTGGTGTGTCTCCATGTCCCAGTGGAAGTGAGCTCCCCAAAGGCAGGTGACGCTGCCATAGTGGCATCAGGGCCTGGCCCAGAGGACGTGTGGGCGAGGGCATGGATGAGCAGGTGGGTGGGCTCTGCTGGTCACCTCCCAGACTGCTCCCCCCTACCCCTTCTGCCTCCTGGGCATGGAGCTTGCTGGCACCTCCAGTCACTTCTGTCCTCACCCCACCGGGGTCTCCAGGAGCATGCGGGTGCTGCCCAGCAATACAGGGCAGCACGTCACAGCTTTGGCACCGAGGCCACCATCCTCCTGTGGCCTCACCTTGAACAGGAAGAGCCACACTGTGGCTCTGTCAAGACCAGCGGGAGCCCAGCCCCTGGCAACGGTCACCACGGAAGCCCCTCTGCCTACCTCAGACATAAAACAAAACCCGACTTTGGAGTATCCCAGTCCCCAAGCATCCAAGGGGCACTGCCACCTAGCAGGCCAGGTACAGGTCAAACAAATGCAGTTTAGAAGGTACAGACCAACAGCTACACGGTTGAGCTGTGAATTCTTATGTGCTTCGTAAATTTAAGTTATTTTGTGCCAGAGAACCTTCTACGGTGTTACCAACACTGACTCCACAGGTCCTGGCATCAGTGGGGAGGCAGGTGCCACTAGAACCCGAGTGCAGATGAAAACACCACAGGTCACTCATGCCAGGGCTCGTGGCTGGCAGGGAGCAGCCAGGAGGGTGAGGGGGGCAGCACGGCCCCAGGGCACTTTTAGAGGTTCAAGAAGCCACAGAAGCAATGTCCACCACGTGAACATAATCACCCAACTCGTGGTGACTGGTGGCGCTGATCCAGAGCACTGGCTGCACTGGGCTGTCTGGGGCCTGCTGCCAGGGGCCAGCCTGGTCCTTGCCTGTCTGAAGGGCAGAGAGACACATCAGCATTCCTTGTCAGCCCTGCCTCATAGGAGCCAAGCGGTCCTCTACTCCATTCCTCCAATTTAAAAAAGGGATCGGGATGCTGGCTCCAGCCTGCGCTGGTTTGGAAGGGGGACTGAAGCAGGGGCCACACGGCAGCACTGGGGAGTGGGCACATGCTCCGTCCCCCCAAGAAGGTGCCCACCTGTGGAGTCATTAGACCCCCTGGGTCCCCAGGTCCTGTACCCTTGCATTCAACCAATGCAGACAGAAAAGACTTGAAAAAGTTTAGGTCTGCATTCAACACGTTCAGAATTCTTCCTCGTCGTTATTTCCCAAGCAATTCGGTATGCCAACTGTTTACACGGTGTTCCCACTGGATTCCTTATCTGGAGGCGCCGAGAGACGGTTTGCAGCACCTGGGGACGACGTGTGCATGCCCTGTGCCCTCACCAGGCGAATTTACGGATGGAACGTGAGCATCTGTGGATCTTGAGGCTGGAGGGGTGCTGGCACCTCACGGTGTCTCCAGGGGTGGTGCAGCACGAGCTTGGTGCTAGCAAGAAAGAAAAGCGTGGGGTCAGGAGCTCTGAGGGAGGTTCCAGGAGGGCAGAAATAATTTCCCAGCATGCAGCAGGAATGGGGACCGAGCATGGGAGCCATGCTGGACTTCCAATTCCAGCCCTGCCTCCTTCTGGGCCTGCGATCCGGGGCTAATCACCCCACCCTCCTGCCTCACTGGCCCCATCACATGGCGATGGTGTATTAAATGGGACAGTGCATGCAAGGTGTCCAGGTGTCCTGTTTGATCCTGCTTGTGATCTCCCCTGGGTGAGGCAGGCTGGGGAGTACCCAGGGGCAGGTGCTGGCTCTGGGGAGGTCATGGCCTGGCTGGAGGAGAGCCAAGAGCCCAGGGCAAGGTGAAGCCAGACAGGAGCCAGGGCTGGAGCCTGCGCGGCGCTGGCTCCATGCCTGCTGCTGCTCGAAGTGGCCACGGGTCTTTTGGGGCTGCCCGGTTCCTGGCTCTGCCACTGCTCCCATCGAGCAGGCTGGCACCCTCCGACTGACCTCCATGAGGGTGGGCCTCCAGGGCCACCAGGGAACTGTGTTTACCAGTGCCACCTTTGTCCTGGTTATAGCAGAGGCACTGATGAGACAAGGACCGTGGGGCCTGGGGCCGGGTGGCTGCTCCACAAAGCCAGCTTTCAGGCCACACTTGGCTGGAAAGCTGGGGACACAGCACCATGAGATAGACAGTGAGGTCAGGCCAGGGTCTGGCCAGGCTGAGTGAGAGACAGGCAGTCACAGTGACAGTGATGGGTTGGGCTGTGTCACAGACTGTACTCAGGGCTTCACACGTATGATCTCAGTTATTTACTCCACAAGGAGGAGGAAACAGGCAGAGCCTGACCCAGGGCTGCTCAGTGGCTTTGGGGGGAGCTGGCATTTGGGGGCTACAATCTCTCTGAGGTGAGTCTGTTCTATCTCCACTTTTGTTTCCCTGGGTAAAATAAACACCAAAAACTTCCATTAAAGAGCCTCATGATCTTCAAAGCAACCTATTTACAGAGGAGACTGGGGTTCAGAGAACACCAGTGCCTTGTCTCTGATACAAGGTGACAGGGGACACATCACCCAGATCCTCCAACTTGCAGGGAGGGCCGCTGCCAACTAAGATGCTCTCTTGTCACAGAAGCATTTCCTCCTGGCCATTTCCTCCTACTGCGTGGGTAGAGTCCTGCCGCCTGCGTCTCTAACACTGCAGGGTGTGCACGACTCAGAGTGGGCTCCGCCTCTGCCCTGGGCTCACTGGCAGCTGACACTGTTTGGGGACTGTGGACTCTGGGCTGTGCATGTGACTGGCCTTACTGCACGGGTCCTCACGGTGGCTGTGAGGCAGGCGCTGCCACTCTGGTGTCTACCGATGAGCAAACGGAGGCTCAGAGCCCAGGGTGTGTGGCTCCTGCGGGTGCTTCCCCTGAACCTCTTCCTGCCGACCAGGCATCCCATCTCCCGCGTCCAGGCAGCCCTCTTGGAGACTTGCCTGGCTCGGAGCTCCTGTCTGCTCCCTCGTACCCCCGGGCATCTATGCCCACGTTTTCCATTCCCTTCCCCACATACTTTGGGCGACTTTGGCCAGGCTACTCCACACTTCTGGGTGTTTCTTCTTCTGGGAAATGGGGTGGTCTCGGCTGTCCTGGCTGCTGGGTTGGTGGTAGTGGATGCCGTCCACCTGTGAGTGACGAGTCCTCAAGGATTGCATGCGCCATGTGCCCTGCCCGCACCAGAGCCCGCAGCCCACCTCACCTTGCAGTGACGGGAGTGACACAACGCTGGCCTCTGTGGCCTCCGACCCCACTCCGCACCCTGCTGGCCCATCCTAACCACTGTCCCCCATTCCCAGGGCCTGTCCATGCAGGAGTGCTGGGTGCAGAGCCCGGGGAGCAAGAAAAGCTTCAGTATAGAGGAAGAGGGCGAGGGAGGCGACCCTGCCAAGGATGTGACTGCCACTGCTCACAGTCAGTCCACAGTGGGGGCTCCTAAAAGCTGTCATGTGGGTAGCCATGTGACCCCACGGCCCTCATCCTTCCTCCAACCACCTGCGACAGGTCTTGGGGGGCCTCTTTTGCACCTTCCTCTCCACCTCCCCACATTCCCTAGGGAACCCTGCCAAGGGGAGCCTGGGTGAGCCCTGCAGGACGCGTCAGGGCCCTTCTGGACCACAGGGAGCATTTCCATCACAGGCCCAGGTCCCATCACGCCTTTTGCTGACCACCTCCAGGCTCCAGTGGCCCAGAGCTGCTCTCTCCTCAGGATGGCTCAGCCTCCCCTCACCCTCGCTGGGACCAGGAGGAGTCAGGATGAGGCCTGCTGTGTGGCCCTGGCTCAGTGCCCTGTGGTCCTTCCGTTGTCACAGCTGCACAACTGGGGGCGTCCTCAAGGCCTGCTTCTCATTCTTTCTTCTCCCTGGTAAGAGATGGAGTCTCACTGGAGGGGTGGATTCCAGGACTTGGGCTTTGGCTGCGGGAGGTTGGCGGGAGAGCCCTCCCCAAGGCTGGCTGTGGTCCTGCGCGTCATCCTGGAAGGGCAGGGGCCACTCGACACCCGCATGTTTCACCTGTCTCCCTGGAGCTGTCAGTTTGGGGTCAAAGGCAAGGCAGAAAGTGAAGGACGACTTTGCCAGTGTCAGCTGGGCAGACGTCTTCCTTGGGGACTCCTGGGGAGGCAGGAGGCTGGGCCAAGGCAGCAGAGATGTCTCCAGGCCCAAGCTCCTGTACACACAGACCACGCAGCGTGCCCCACGCAGCCTTCCCGGGAGGGCACAGGGACGAGCACAGCACTCCTTTCATGGAGAGTTCAGCCAGCAGAGCTCCCTGTGTCTCAGTCCCCAACCCTGCCCGGCGCTTACAGAGAGGTCTGACCTGCGCTTGGATGGAAACCAGTAAAACCTTAGCTTATGACCAACCTCTGACCTAGAAATGGGTTTCTACTCATTTCCACAGTTTGTGACAATGGCTGCATTTGGTGGGCAGGCTCACAGGCTCTGACCAGGGGTGTGGGGCTAAGCTCTGGGCAGCCCCAGAGCTGGGCAGGTCCTCTGGGAGGACAGGGGGCCTCAAGGGGGCTTGGAGTGAACGCAGGCTAGGAGGGACTATAAGTGACATCCTGCTGTCCCCAATGTCCAGAAGGTGGCCCTGCTGCTTCCTCTCAGGGCCACCCCCGCCCCACGTGGCTGTCCCAGTTGGTTCACAGCTCCAGCTGTGCCAGGTCTTCATGGTTCCGCTCCGGCCGGGCCTTCTCAAGAGGAGCGTATACTGCGTGGCCTCCGAGCGGGGATCGGGCCGAGATCACGCAGACACGGTCGTGCTGGCTAAGGGAGGCGTCGGGAGACTCCAGCACGGCAACCGTCGGACCCGATGGCGTGTGCTGCATGCTTTGGCCAACGGCAGACCACAGACAGACAGTGGTCCCACAGGACACGGTGCCCAGCGAAGCGTCTCGGCTGTCTGCCCAGGAGCACTCAGAGATGCCCACACCACCAGAACCGCACATGCTCCTCAGGATGTGTCCCCACAGGCTGGCGCTGGGTGCAGCAGAGCCTGCGGCTCCCGGGGCCAGGGTGGCAGAACAGAGGTTCGGTCAGCACAGGAGCAAGGACTCAACGGGGACGTGGCGAGCGCAAGGTGGAGAGGCTGCTGTTGGTAGCATTTGAAAACAAGGAGGGGCCGTTCTAAAATAAGGACACAGAGCAGCCACACACAGGCCAGTGACGCTGCCGCGCTCGCACACTCGCACACCCCGGCAGCTCGGCGGGTCTGCACCAGCACAGGAGCACGCGCGCCTGCGAGGGCCAGACGTCACCAGGTAACAGGAGTTCCCAGTCCCTCTGCCATCATGGGACCGTCATGTGTGCAGCCCACCGCTGACTGGCGTGTCACCCTGGGGTGTGACTTCAGCTACGGAGCGCTAGATCTGGTGTGTGTCCCTGGAGATGGGGGAGAGCGGGCAGCAGACCAGCGTGGGGGGAGCCAGAGCATGAGGGTCAGTGGAGGGCGACAGTTCTGTAGGGACTCGGGAGGATGGGAGACCGGCACTGCTGAGGAGCGGACCCGGAGCGAGCCTGGAGCAGTGATCCCTAACGAAAGGTACCGGAGTCAGGACTCCTCGGGGAATGAGGACTCCAGGCCGGCAGGGCAGGCGTGGGAAGCCTGGCGCACCTTCTGTTCAGCACATGAGGAGGGCCTGGAGAGGGGTGGAGGATGTAAAATGACAAAGCCAGCTGGACGGTGGCTTCCACTGGCCAAATCTGGGACAACTGGAGTACCAAAGAAAGAGCAATGCCAGATGCTGGAATCCACTGGAGGAAATGGGAATGGAAGGTTCACACAGGGCGAAGGAAGTAGGAGAACAAACAGAAGGGCCAGGGAAAGCCTCTGAACAAAGGGCGCCGACCACCCTGCAGAAGGGATGGCACAAGGGCAGTCACTCTGGCCACCTTGGTGGTGACACCTGAACAACCAGGAGACATGGTGGGTCCCAGCATGGTATTTATAAGCCCTAACTCCCCACAGGGCCCCCAGCAAGACTGGTGAATTTCAAAGGGCCAAGAGGAGCTCCTGGCAGACACCAGGGAGCCACATCAACACAGGGACAACCTGGAATCACGCACCCACATCAGACGCAATGAGGAGACTCAGGGCAGGCGTCGCTCCAGGAGTGCTCCAGGTGTGGAATCGCAAGCACCTGTCAGACAAGAGGATCCAGCCCTGAAGTTCTCCAGGAACCACTCCAGATTAAAGGAGACAGAGGAGGGGTGCTGACCAAGGCAACTTGGGGTCCTGACCCGGGTGTGCTCTGCAGAGATGCAGCGGGCAGCAGGGACACTGAGGCAGCCTGGGCGGGATGCAGTGCAACTGGGCCGATTTCCAGGTGCTTTTCTGGAGGGCACACAGAGACCCCTTGCTGGTAGGAACTATCAGCTTAGCTCCTGGGGATGATGAGGCACTGGGTCAGCTACAGCTCTCAAATGGTAGGTGTGTTATTTTTACTAACAAATTTCATAGGGAAAAGAAATTTTTAGAAGTTATTAAGAATCTACAAAGTGAGGCATCTTAATTTGGGGGTGTGGTTAAAAATCAGGTTTTGCAAAACACGGTCGACACATGCAATGCAACGTTATTCAGCCTTAAAAAGGGAGGAAACTCTGGCTCAGGCTATGGCACGGTGGCCCTGAGGACACTTTAAGTGACATAAGCCAGAAGCAAAAGGGCAAACACTATGCGGTTCTACTTACACGCAGCACCTAGAAGGGGCAAACTCACAGACGGCAGAACGGTGGGTGCTGGGGGTACAATGGGCTGGGAGAGAAAGTTCTGGAGGTGGACGGTGGTGATGGTGCCAGCAGGTACCCAACGTGACTGTGCTGACTGCCACCAGACCGTGCACTCAGGACTAGTTAAAATGGTAAACCCTGTTATGTGTATTTTACTTCTTTTTAAACTGGGGGGAAAGCTAGGCTTTGGAGTGCTCTCTGGCTTGGACTCTCAGCCCTGACACTTGCCACTAAATAACCTCAGGAAAGTGCTTGTCAACGAGGACAATGGCACTGTCCTCAGTGCAGAGATCCCCCTGGGATGTCCCATGCCTGGCAGGCAGGAAGCTCTCCAAATAGGCCAGCCTCCTCTGTCCCCATCCTGGGCTCTGCAACTCTGCACGGCTGTCCCCACTCCCTCATGGCCCTTCCCACCCCCAGGGACCTCGGCCCCTCAAAGCTCTGAAGCAGAGCTTCTGTCTTCTCTCCCCAGGAATGTCCTCCAGGCAGCTGGAGGGAGCTGCTTACCACTCCGGTTCTCCCTAGAGAGGAATGCACAGGACTAGGATTGGCAACTGCTTCTGGGATGGGTGTCAGGGACCAGTGGGACCTTGGGGGAAACTTGTCCTATTAGACCATTGTGCCCTCTAAGTACGCTCTCAATTACAAGCATTAGCTGTGTGAATAAATCAGTTAACCGACTCATGGACTCAACACCTGGGTTGTCAGAGGCCCTCCCTCCCTCCCCTCTCAGTTCCCGGCCAGCTGCACCCGTGAGCCCCGCCCGGTGCTCCGTCCAGGAGGTTCCCGTCCTGCTGACAAGTTCAACCAGCATCTCCCCTACAGCTGCTGGCCTGTTATGTCTGAAGCCTGTTGCGCTCTGCCTCAGGGAGGCCAGGGAGATGTGCCCGTGCGAGAGGAGGGCTGTCTGTCCTCGCCTCTGCTGCAGGCCCTGTCCTCCATGCCGTGCATGCATACGTAGAGCGAGCACAGCATTAAATGATCGAGAAAAATCAAAACGAGCTCATGTCCAACCTTAAAACCAAAGCGAGCTCAACAATAGCACCAAGGAACTCCAAGAGACACAGCCAAAAACAAAGGCACAGGACACTACTCTCAAATGATGTCGTCCTGGGTGCGAGATGGCACTATCCTTTCACTAATGTGACCACTGAATGTTACGCACACACCCACGTTCCCATAGGCTCTCTCAGCACTGTTTTAAGAAACTGCATGTCGCCGGGCGCGGTGGCGCACACCTGTAATCCAAGCGACTTGGGAGGCTGAGTCAGGAGGATCGCGAGTTCAAAGCCAGCCTCAGCAACTTAGCGAGGCCCTAAGCAACTCAGTGAGACCCTGTCTCTAAATAAAATACAAAATAGGGATGGGGAAGTGGCTCCTACGGCCAAGTGTCCCTGACTTCAATCTCTGGTTCCAAAAAAAAAAAAAAAAAGAAAAGAAAAAAAGAAACTGCATGTAAAACCTATAATTATTCAAAAAGTGTAATTTAAATAAAGCAGTAAGTGGGAACTGGATTGACCAGCAAGGAAAACCGCCACCAAGCGAGGGTGAGGAATGGGCACAGCAGTTCCATGTCACCAGGAGCTGCCAGCAGCACACCCTGAGGACACATGAGCCAGAGCAAGCACAAGGAGCTCGGTGTCCAGTGCAGCAGGGACGAATGGCAAGGAGAGGCTGGTGGCCACAGGTCACGAGCAGGTCCTTCTGTTGCTGACCGCATTCAGCAATGTCCTGCAAGAGGCACAAGGGTGTGGGGCGGAGCTTTCCAGCTTGCGAGCAGAGTCCAGGTTCTCCAGACTCGTACATAAACACCCACTCTGGGCACTAAAGAGCCAGAAGCAAATGTGGACCCTGCTGCGATGAAGTCTCACGCGGCCATCAGATTAAGGACAGAGGGCTTGGTGGCAAGTTTTCAGTGAGTGCACCGGTTCCAGGAAAAACGTATTTTTTTTTGGTGAACACAATCCACAGAGACTTGAGAACAAAGAGTCTGAGGGCCCAGAGACGCCCAACACAACAGACCTGAGTCCCAGACAGGATTCCTGGGTGGCTTCTGGCCCATGCTGCTCCCTGGATCATTCGTCAAAAGCCCTGATATGTTCTGGAGATTCAATCCGATCAGAACAAAACAAAGCAAGTTGAACACAACAAAAAACAACCCACAAGACTTCCCAGTCTGTTCAAAACCCACAATGCCCCTGCATCTCCTCCAGCAGCCTGCGGGCTGAGCTCTATAACCATGGGGACAACAGGTACTCCTAGGTCCCACTTGCACTAGGCCCAAGGGGAAGATGGAGGAGACAACAGAGTGTGGCATCTGGCAAGCCTGAAGCCGAGGTCAGAGAGAACAATGCAGCAGGTTGGCTCCTCCCAAAGAATGCAACCCTCTGGAACAGGACCGTCTGCAGAGCCTTGGCTAAGTGGCCTTGAGCTGTCCAGGGGGACTCTGCAATGTTACAGTGAGGAGCTTCAATGTTCCACTCTTCCCCTCCCTGATGAGTCCTGTGGCCTAGTGAGCAGACAAGGTGCTTCCCGCACTCTTAGGTGCCGTGGAGAAGCTGCCTCAGCCCCAAGGAAGCCACCCTGAGCTGAGTCGGATGTGGTGACCAGATGGGATCTTCGGACTCTCCTGCATGGAGCAGAGGGGTGCTGTGGGGAAAACACACTGCACTAGTGGGCAGAGGGCAAGGGGGACTTCCAGTATTCTCCATACTTGGTTCTCCTCCTCTTCCAGGCACAAGTGGGCTGTTCTTTGTGGTCCTGTTTCAGTAAGGTGAGGCCTCCTGCCTAGTTCTGGAAAATGGGCTAAAAGTGATGCACGTGACTTGCTGGTCAAATGTTCCTCCCCAGCTGTGCTCTTGTGGAAGTAGTCTTGGGTTAAAACTGAGGGGCTCAAAGACGGAAGCAGCCAGAAGGCTCCCATGCTGCTTGAGCAGCCGCCAACCTGGAGCCTGAGCTGTGCAAGAGTGGGACTCCTGCTGTTAGGTGTTGAGTCTTGGGGGTTCTTTGATCCCTCATAGCAGAATAACCCTGAATCTACCATGGCTAATGCAGCCCGTGCACAAGCAGCAGCATCAGGATTCCAGTCCCGGGCCTTGAGCAACACGCTCCATGAGCTGGCAGGATAGCCAAGAGGGTGCCGAGACACTCAGACCCTGGACCAGGCCCAGGCCCAGACTCCTCCCACTCACCTGCATAACCACCTTGACACAAGAAAGTCACCCCCCAGAGCAACAGTGGACCTTGCTGACCACGGTCTGTCAGCCCTACCAATTGCTCTCATGAAATACTAGGAGGCACAGAGACCATGCCCTCCTCTGGCCCTGGACCCAGGAGACTGTTGTTGGGAATCTGGGAGGCCTTGAGACTGTCGGCTGGCTCAGGCTGCATCCTGCCTGGGCCTCACACCCACCCTGACTCCTCAACAAAAGCCGTAGGAGAAGCTGCTTGCGTGGTTCATAAGATGCAGACTAGGTCCTAATGGGGTCATGAACAGCAAAACGAACTTCTGTGTGAGAAAGTGTGTGCCACGTTGTGGGCACCTAGCTTGTTACGCCTTCCTGTAAAAGGCTCAGGAGTGAGGACGACACTCATGAAAGCAGGGTTCCAGGAAGGACGGCCAGGGGCGGTTTGGAGCCTGCAGTCTGCAGGACTGGCGAGGTCCAGTCTGAGAGGTGTGGTGATTACTGCCATGTGGCCTGGCCCTGGTGACAGGATCATGAAAGCTGACCTCCTGGCTCCCCTCTGGAGGAGCCGATGCTCACAGTGCACACTGTGCCAACGAAAGCTTGGCGGGCCGGCTCTCAGCATCCTCAGGGCAGCCTGGCCTCCTGCCAGGGCTGCTCCACGACTTTAAAACCAAGCCTCAAGCACCAGCCTCTGAAGAGTCAGGCCTGGACCTATGCAAGGCCCACAGGCCTCTCTCCTCCACCCAAAACAGCAACGAAAGCCTCTTCAGAGTTCTAGGCAAGGCCCTGGGTTGCCTGGCAGGTCATCACAGAAGACTGCATGTTGCCTCAGAGAGCCTGCAAGGCTTGAGTTACATCCAGGCAGGACTGAGAAACCTCCAGACGCAGGCCTTGCAAAGGACAGCAGAATTAAAACTAAGCGGCAGTCTCACCCTTCAGAGCTGTCGGGAGAGGAGGGACGCTGAGCACATCTCCTGAGTAACCCATTGCTACCTGTCGTCACCAGCAGTTTTCAGAAAACGCTCCTAAAATGAGCATGACTTCTGGCTTGCGTGAGGAGGGCCTGAAAGGCCTGCTGGCCCCAAGGCGCCGCACTCTGAGGGTCTGGAGAGGCCCTGTCTTCACAGGGGCCAGGGTGACGCTGTTGCTGGTTGGGGATGGTTCACAGTCACACTGTGAGCGTTACTCAGCTCAGTGCTGGAGACAGTGCTTGGGAGCCTCTACCTCATGGGTACAAGTTAGAGCAAAATGATGCTGTCCCTGGAACCTTGCAGAAGCCGCAGGTCTCACCTACAGCCCACTCAACAGGGTGTGAGTTGGGATGGGCTGGCCCTGGAAACACGCCCCCAGGAGAACTGCAGACCGCTGACCAGAGCACAGGAACCCAGCTTCCAAGGGTTCCTCCCAGAGCAGCTGCCACCTCACCTGAGGACGAGGCTCCCCAACTACAGCGCCAGGGCTCTGAGGGTCCCAACACTGTGCTCCTCGTCATCTTACAGGCTTACTCTTGCTCCCACAGGCTTCGGCAGAAGCTAGTGCATTTCCAGCCAAAGGGAGAGAAGCCCAACTCGCTTGAATCGGTGACAGCTCAGCTCTTGTTCAGGGATGGGTTTGGCAAGGTGGCTTGAGGGGCAAAATATTTTTGGCAGCCTAGCCCCTCAAGGAGGCATTTTCCCTACTTTATCTCTGAACACATGGTGTTCGGGTTCTGCACGATTAACCCAACGGCCAAAGCAAGAGGGCCCAGACTGGGACCAGCTTGCAGGAGGCAGAGGCTGGCTTTCTTGTCCCCTCTTCTAGTGGCCTTGACCAGCCTTCAGCACTGCCAACTTGAATATGTATGCCCAGGGGAAATGGGCACCTTTTCTGCTTTTGATTGGCTCGGCTATGAGCCCAAGAAGTCAAGCCAGTCTTCAGGCACAGCCGATAGGGTATGACTACGGCCACTTCCTTAGTCTGATAATGCTCTGCCACATTTTTCTCAAATGGAATAAAAAGCCTGGGTGACTCTTGGTGCATATTAATAGTGATAAAAAAATAAGCAGATGCTTTGGTGTCCTGGCAAATTCAACATTCTGTGAAAACGAGGGCCCGTCTCACCATCTGGTCCAGCCTTCCTTAGGAAAGGAAAAGACAAAGTGAGAGACCGGGGACAGACCAAAAATGCTCGCTAAGAGCCACATGAAATGCCATCAGCCAAGCAGCAGACATGGGCAGAGAAGCCACCTCTGGGCTGGCCAACGCTGCCCTGTGTGCTGGGCTCGGGGTCAGATGGGCAGGATGCTGGCTCATCTCAAAGCTCTGTGCAGAGAGCTCCCTCCTACAGGAAGTCTCATGGACCTGCAGGGAAACCACTCCACATGTACCGACCAGGACAGCAGAGGTGACGAGGACCCCTTCTCTGAGCACTGGGAACTTTAGATGTTGAATCCTGTGATTGAAAAGGTCAGTGTCAGTGGGAAATGGAATGGCACCCACGGGGAATGGGAAAGACTATACTTCAAGCATGGCCACCTGCTCTGCTGTGTGTTGACAAGAGGGAACCTGGGGGAGGCCGGCTGCGTTTCCAGTAGCACAGTCCTGACTTAGGGGTACTTACAGTAAAGGTGAAAGGGGAACATCCATTTTAACATGGAACCAACTGAATGGGTTAAAAATGTATCGATCAGGGCTGGGGGTGTGGCCCAGTGGTGGAGTGTGCACTTCGCCTGCTCAAGGCACTGGGTCTGATTCCCAGTGCACGCACGCGCACACATGCACACGAGATTAGCCATTTCTACTAGCAGATTCAGCTAAGAACCAAGGACTCTTCGTTTGAGGAAATCTTTGATTCCAACCAAGGTTTGCTACATAGAGTGTCCCCAGACCCTGTAGCACTGTCACCTGGAAGGCTGTGAGAAACAGACTCTTAAGTTCCAGCCCAGATTTCTGAAACAGAACATGCGTGTTCCCAAGATCTCCAGGTGATACTTCTACACACCCACGCCTGAGAGGCGCTGCCATGATGCACTGCCCTCGGCTCATGACCAGTCAGCAATGGTCCAGGGAGATGCCACTTGCCGGCCTCACAGCCAGAGCTGCTCCAAGCTTCGGTCACCAGCCTTCACTGCCTGGAAGTCTTGGCTGTGCACAGGCGACCCTTCAAACCTGGATCCAACACTCAGCTGAGGCTTCAGAGCAAGAGTGTCAGATGATTTTATTATAAAATGTAACGCCATTTACTGATAATTCACTTTTCTAAAAAACACAAACACGAGAAAAGAACAAACGTATCCAGGGCTCATTAGCCCTTGGAGGACAGGAAGTAGCCCTGGACAGGGAGCCTGCAAACGCTTTCCCGTATGTCCGATGTCTCAGCATCCTTGTCATGCCAGGTTTCCACCTTCTGCCACCTCTGACCAGGGGAGGACACTGACCAGAGGAGTCATGGACAAGACGGTCACAACTGATTTTAAGGCTACCTGATGCTAAGGGCTTGTACATTCTAGTCTGTAACTCTGAGCAAGATATTGGATGAGCACTGTCAGCTACCTACCCCCCACTAAGCTCTGCTGTCCTTACTCTGAATCACCTTTGGGACTGGTTATGTTCTTTCACTGTAGCTTGTTTGCCCCAGAGCACAAACCCTCAAATCCACGTGTAGTCCCCATGTTCAAGTGTAAAGTTGTTTGAGGGCCACCCTGGTGGCTGTAGTGTTCGTACTCTGTAGTGTGTACCGGGTGTCACACCCTTGGACAAGCAGGTCCAGTGGAGCTCAATGCAGGGGCACAGTGTCCCTGCCGCCAAACTTGTTCCTGCTCTATCTGGACACTGCCCACAGTCAGGGTAGAAATCTTGAGTTCAGTGGCCATCGGCCGAATGAAGTCATGCTCGCGTGGAACAGGGATCCATTTCTTCACCATTAATTAAATGGAGTTTTCAAAATGTGCCAGGAATATTCTAGAAGGAAAAGAATCATATCAAAATGCTACCCTTTGATAAGAGACTATGCTCCTGAAGGAATTTACAACTGAACTAGAAAGACTTAAACGAATGCTTTACACTCCACGAGGAGCTTGAGGTCTTCTCTAGAGGTGCAGCAGTCCCGACGCTCAGGCATCACTCACCCGCACACGCTCCCGTCACCTGGCCCAGTCAGTGTGCCCACTGACCTGATTCATTCAGAACGACAGACATCTTCAGGACTCTTAAGAGAACAGGGGGAAGACATAATCTAGGGGTCTCTATAATGACCAGGCAAAAATATGAGTTCCCCGCTCATATTTACTAATGTCTCTCCAAACCTGGAAAAACATCCATTTGTGCATCGACAGATTTTTAAAATTAAGTTTAATGCCAGACTTAATATAAAAGGGAGTGTTGCAGCACAAGACTCCCACGTAACTGCAGGGGGAGTTGGAAGCCCAGTCGGGTGCTCAGAAGTCTGCAGTCCCATTGGGGTGTCCTGAGAAGGTGCGGCACCCCAGACTCCAGTGGTCTCATGTCCAGGGAGGCTCGTCTAAGCCACTTCAGCAGAAGCCTCGTCTGCATCTCCCTGCACACACCCATCATCCCAGTCGGTTTCTAAGGAAGTGTCACTCTCAGCTGACATGCTGGGCTCTGGTGACACAGAAAATCACACACTCGCCGACACAGGAAAACGCTACCAACTGGTTCTCACCACAAGATGCCTCCTCACAGGAGGCGAGGCCTCTTCTGAACACATGAGAAGTCTGACCCAATCACAGGCTGCCTACCCTTTTTCTACCCATGTTTCACACCTACAAGCCAGGGCCACCTGCTCCTGGGCTGGATGCATACGGACCTTAGGAAGTGTCCTGGGACGGGGCTGGTGGGTCCTGACTCTCTGGCTCAGGAGGGGGCGCCGGCACAGCTTCTTTTTTCTGGGCCGCCAAGAACTCATGAATTGCCCGTTCGATCTGTGGCCTGAAGATGTGGTTGAGTTTTGGATCCACCACCTGAGAAATGATCCTGTCTACTCCTGCTTCTAGCATCCCAGACCTTGTGGAGACAAAACAGAACACTCTGTTACTTAGTTCCTTTGAGTCACCTTTAGGCACAGCAAGCCTCAAGTGTCACCTGAGAGCCCAAGAAGGGTCCACCTGGAGCCCTTCCAGAGACTTTTCTCATAGGGCGAGCCATCCACCCTTTGGGGGCTGGACCAATATTTCCACTTTTGAGAGGCACATCACTACCAGCAGCTTCCGATCATTCCTGGTCCCCAGTCTCACCCACCACCACTTTGTATGGGGGACCCCACAGAACTGACCAGACTGCTGAAAGACAGAGAGCAAGTGACCACAAGGAGGAGGACTGGACGACACGTGTAGGGCCAGGTACCGTGGCACACACCAGCAACCCCCGCTAGGAAGCCGAGGGAGGATCCACGGTCGAGGCAATCTAGCGAGACTGGTCTCAAAGACAGCCAGGATGGAACTCAGGGGTAGAGCGCTTGTGAGGCATGCGTGAGGCCATGGGGTCAATCCCCAGTTCCACAAAACAGAGGAAAGAAAAGAAAACCTCAGCCAGTCAGCCTTGGAACTGACTCCACTTCCTCCAAACTTCCTCTCTAACAGCCACCACAGAGGCACCCTCTGCAGGGACGTCCCTACCTCAAAGCTATGCCACACTAACCAGCTGGGACCGCAGTGCCTACGAAGCCAGCAGCTGCACATGGCCTTCAGCCAGACTGAGACCACACAGGCATGGGCAGCGGGAGGCAAGTGGCCCTAAGCCCCTCCGGGCCCTTTCTGGAGGACAGTGACACAGGCAGAGCTCACCAGGGTCTGCACCCAGGCTGAGGCTGAGGCTGAGGCTGGGGCAGGGCAGTGAGGAAGACTAGGGTGACGGGAAACCCATCTCAGAGCCACATCTGGGGAGTTCAGAGCAGCCGCGGGGCTGCACTCAGGCACCTCCCTGGAGCACGGCCACTCACCCCGCAGAGACGGGCGGGCGGGCAGGCAGCTTTGACTTATTTTCTGTTAGACTTGAGAGGCCCCTTGCGGGTAGACCCAGATTCCATAGTGACCAGGCAGACAGCTGGCCAGGTACAGAGAGATGAGTGAAGGGGTGACAGAGAAGAGAGCCGGGCCCTGAGCCAGGAGCGCTGCTCGGAGTCAAGGGCTTCCCAGACTCCATGGTGGCCAACACTCACTGACAGAGCCCACACGTGACCACAGCGCCACTGGAAGGCACACTTTCAGGTAGACCGTGCAGTAAACCAGCCCCGTGAAGCAGTGCAGCAGGGCCGGGCCAGGGTCAGCTGAGGTGAGGCCACCTCTCCTGTCGCCAGCCAACACCCTTCCAATTTCACCAAATTGCTCTGAGACACAGATTCACAGGGGTCCTTATTGTAATGACAGCCTATTATGGACCAAATGTCTGTCCCCAAAGATGGGCGTGTTGAAACCTAAGCCCCAAAATGAGAGTGTTTAGGGCCGGGCCTTCGGATGGTGATTACGTCATAAGAGTAGCCCTCACAAATGGGGTCAGTGCTCTCACAAAGGGGACCCAGAAAGCCAGCCAGCCTGCTGTCGCAAGAGGACACACTGAGAAGCTGGCAGCCTGAAGCCCGGAGGACAGCCCTCCAGAACCCAGCCACGCTGGCACCCTCTCAGAATTCCAGTCTCCAGAACGGCGAGAAATAAATTCTGTTGTTTCTAAGTCACAAAGTCTGTGCCACTATGTTAAAGGAGCCCCAACTGAGCAAGACACCTGACCAGGAACATGTCAGGAGAGGGCAGCTTATTTTCCTGGAGATTTTAAAAGTGGAAGAAATGTGAAACCTGTTAGGAGCTGAAAATAGAAGATGAAATGAAAACATACCCTGCAATTAAAAGCCCTGCTAGCCCTCATCTGCTCCCGGTGCAGCCCGGCCTCCTGAACACGTAGGGCAGCAGGGCCCAGGCCCAGCTCTGAGGCCGCCGGCCAGGCTGCGAGGGCCTGCGAGGGCCACCTGGCAACAGCACTCGAGAGACAAGCAGCCCGTCTCTGTTTCAAGTCAACTAGAGTTGGCTTCAAACGCAAAGCATCAGCAAGAATCATGGAGAAATGTCCCAGCTTAAAGTCAAATCCATGTCTTCATATTAAATACATTCTAAATCAAGTTTAAAAAGGGAAAAACAAAAGAATGGACTCAGGTGGCAAAACTGTAGAAAAGCAAGGAAACGATGACCAGAGAAGCCTGGGGCCTGGAGAAGTCCCACAGGGAGGCAGGGCTGCCTGGGTGGTGGCGGTGGAGGGGCTGGGCGGGTTCTTCCCAGCCTGCTCACCTGCTGTGCTGTGCACTTTTCTGCACACTTCCTGTGAAGGGTGTGCAAAACCAGGTGCCACACACACACTTTGAGAAGGGCACCAATGCCCCTTATGGAAATTAACAGCAACTGACAGCCTTCACGGGCTCGGCAGCTTTCCCATCATCCATGCTTGGGTTTACTCTTCTCCTGCTGGCCAACCCTCGGGGAGGCTGGGTAAACAGTTCAGCGGTGTCACATCAACTCTAAATATTGGTGGTTTACCGTGACAACTCTTCTAAGTGTCAGTGCCAGACATGTAATAACGGTTGCTGGATAAGGAGCAGCCACTGTCTCCGTCCGTCCTTCTGGAAGACCTCAGGGCCATGGTCTGCTCCCCAGAGAAAGGTAAGGCGCCAGGCAGCGCCTCTGGAATAAGGGCGAGGAGCTCTCAGGCTGGGCTGCTTCTGGACCCCAGCAGCTCGCACCAGCCTTATCTGTTAAGAAGACTCATATGTAAGCAGGCTCGAGCCGTGCTGGAAGTGCTAGCTTGTTATTAAAGATCTTTTCTGTTTTTAAATGTCTTTATTTTGCAATCACTGTAGATTCACAGGAAGTGGTAAAGAAATGTACAGGAGGCAGTCGCCCCTGAAGTCTGCACCTCACCTAAGACAGCACATCAAAACCAGGAAAACGGCACTGGTGCAAGCAGTCTTTAGACGTGAGTCACACCTGCAATCGTGTGTGAGTCTGTGTGTGTGTGTGTGTGTGTGTGTGTGTGTGTAACACCACGCAGCTCGTCTGAGTCTGTGCTGTGTTGCTATGACAACTGCAGATGCTGGTAATGTATACCAGAGTTTACTTGGCTAATGACTCTGGTGGCTGGAAAGTTCGAACATCAAGGGTGCCATGCTCAAGGATGAAGTGGGCATGTGCAAAGACAGAGCCCCTGGTGAGAAAGGAAGCTGGCCTCACTTTATAACAACGGATTTCAAGGGAACAGATCCAGTCCCATGAGGAGTCCCCACGATCTCACTGCTTTCTGGTAGGTCCCTCCTTCACAGGTTCCACCACCCCCAACCACACTGGAGACCAAGCTTCCAGGTATAGCTTCCAGGAGCCTTTGGGGACAAACACAGCAGCACAACTTTATCCCACAGACTGATTCAGGTAAGCACCCCCACAATGAAGGCGCTGGACTGTCCATCACGGGAGTGCCTCGTGCTACCGTGTTCACGGTGCCTCTCCCTTGCAAGCCCAGGGTGCTCGCCATCCCTGTAACTGCTAGCTAGGGGATGCTGAGGGAAACTCACGCCAGGCATCCTTTCAATACTGGTCTTTTCTTGCTCTCCATAATTCCCTGTATTTCTATTTTAAAGAGACAGGTTCCATAAGCTTTTAAATACATGGAAATTTAGTGGATCAAGAAGTCCTGAAAATGAGCACTGGGGTTAAAAGCAAAAAAGATTCTGAGTTGATTAGAAAAAACTCATCTGAGGCCACCAGATTACAGGACCCACCTCTAGCAGATACACTGAAGAGCAGCCTAGATAAGCCCTGAGGAGCCTCACAGTGGAGGCTCAGCCTGTCACGGTGAGGGTAATAACTTCAAAGACTGTCTTCCTGAAGCAGGCGCCACACTTGCCCCATGGCTGGGGTGGACTCCCTGAATTCACAGATGTCCCCTTGCTCTGTGAGACCAAAGACCAAGTACCCATGAACCAAACACTGGTACCTGGTGTAAAACTCACGTTCAGACACACCTGAACTTCAAGTGGGAGAGGCCTTACAATTTGGAGGATGTACCCAGGCCCCTGCCAGCCTGGGTAAGCCCAGATGCCAGTGGGGCTCTGCACTTCACCACAGAAGGCAGCACCTGAACAGCCACCCATGTGACTTAGCAGGCCCCCATGCCGCCCGCCCAGGCCTCACACCTGTCACTCCTTCCTGTGCAAGAGCCCGACCCTGCTCACTTACTGAACCACGCTCTGCCTCAGCCCGTTCCGTAGCTGGTTCTTGTTCATCGTAGGGTTCCATTCCTGCTTGTCCAGATGTGTTGACACAAAATTATCCACTTTTTGCCTCAGGTTTTGGTAGGCTGGCTGAAATATCAAAGAGACCATGTTAGATGTTATACACGAGCCCTGGCACTCAGCCATTCAGAACACCACTCTTCATAAACATGTGTATTTTCAAGTCCAAACACCCCCACGTGACTACGGCACTGCCACATGGCAGGGCGGTGAATTAATGGCCATTACAAGAACCTGCCTCATGGTGGGTGGGCACAATGCCAGGTGCTGTGCTTATGTGATCCTGCTCACTTTTTCAAGGAACTCAATGACAAAGGGTCTGTGAGCACGCTCCGCCCCTGCCCCACCCGCTTAGAGGTTAGACTTTCAGGCTTGGCGACAGTAAACCTGCCCATATGGAAAATGTGGCAAAGCCAAGGCTGGAACTAGGTGCTTCAGATCAAGGGTGCTGGGGTCCAGGCAAGGCTCCTCCTCCTCCTCCTCCTCCTCCTCCAGCTGTCTGACTCAACGCATCATCGCCTCTCAACCTGTCATTTCACTGTACAACTGCTCCTGCCCCACCCACGGGGTGTTCCCACCAGACTCTGGGAAGTCCCCTGCATAAAACCAAAAGGCCACAGCAACCTTAGCCAACCAAAATCCAAGCCTGTAGAAGCCTGTGGGGAGGTCACAGGCTGGCCATGAAAGAGCTGGAGGGGCACCTACTGGTCACACGTTCTAGACCAGCTACGGTGAGAACTAAGCTACCAAGGTCCCTGCTGAACACAGGGGAATGTGTGTTCTGAGCCTTCTAGGCTGTCAGCTGCAGTCTCCAGAACAGGCTGGCGGCGTGCATGGCTGCTGGGACCCCCTCTCCTCTCTCCCCAGTAAGAAGGGAATACTTCCTCATCCCACCGATGCTCAGCTTAGTGGTGTGGCGCTCCAGCCAGGGGACTGTTGGCAACCAGCGGCCTTAACCATGGTTGTGCTGATGACCTGTATGAAGGCACACAGAGGGTTCTGTAGCCTGCCCTACAGCCAGGGCCTTGCATGGGCACAACCCACAGCCTGGACCCGAGCCCAGGCAACCTGGAGCCATGACCAGATCCAGCTGGTCTCACTGGACCAGCTGAACTTCGGATGACCCCAAGCCCTAACAGCTGAGAACACACACCTGTTAGAACCCCGGGATTTGCTTGTTAAGCAGCGACTGGCAATTTTGCTAACTGGTAGGGAAATGAAACTGCCCAAGGCACCAGGAGGCTCCAGCTCCATGAGTGGACTCTTCCAAAGGCCAAGAGAGCAGATGCACAAAGACATCACAAAGCCTGGAAAGCAGAGGCGGGGAGACCATGAGGAGGACCGGGCAGTTCCTTTCTCCTGGGAGCTGTCTTCACAAGGGTAGCAGGGGCCGAGTTCTCCTGACCACACTAAGACAACACAGGCAGGCACCCTCTCCCCTCCTCAGAACCACGCTCAGTCTCCTTCCAGAGAAGCAGCTGTGTGCAATCAAGGGATCCTAACAACCAAGGGATGGCCTCATTCTGCAGGGACAAAGAACAAGAGATGAAAGATGCAGTGCCGGGAGGACCCTTGGTTCTAAGGCAACCCCAACTTTCTGGCAGTTTGCTCATTTCATCCTTCCTTGGATTCCCTGAGACAATAGATACTCCTTGCGGAAAGAGTCACAATTAGATGTGTCAACTTATAACCATGAATCTCGGAAATATACCCTCTACCACTCAAAATAACTCACCTGATTAGAGATGATAGAAACTCTTCACTAAAAAGACAGTACAAGGACCGTGGCAATCAAACCCTGATGACACAGACTAATCCATTCCACAATTCAAAACACCCAAAGTGCCTGCTAACATTCTACTGTACCACCTATCCCCCTCTCTACCCACCTGTCCGCCTTTCTATTTATTCATAATTGGGAAACACTGCAAAGCATATTATACACATCATTTGTTCACTTTCTTCTAAATACGTGCAGACTGGTGGCTCAAGAATCTAACAAATTCCCAAATGATGCTGCTGATGCTAATCTAAGGATCACACTTTGCAAATCATGGGACTACAGCAACAAATCTCAGATTCAATCCACCTGAAAATGTTATCTTCAACAATGAAAACAACTTGCACAACAGCCGCTAGGAGATAAGTGGGGAAGGCATCCTGGCCCTCCCAACAGCCTTCTCAATTCTCCTTTGCTGTTGTTTATTTAAAATCGCATGTGTTTTTGTTTCGGTACTAGGCACTGAACCTAGGGGCACTTTACCACTGAGCTACATCCCCAGACTTAATTTTGTTTTGAAAGGGTCTTATTAAAGTTGTTTAGAGCCTCACTATATTGCTGAAGCTGGCCTTGAACTTGCAATCCTCCTGCCTCAGCCTCTGCAGTGGCTGGGAATACAAGGCATGTGCTGCCCCCGCCCCAACAGTGTACTTTCAGAACATGAGTAGAGAACTTGTGATAGGATGTTAAGAACATTTAGTCTTGGGAAAGGTGGAAAGCTCTGTCAATGCCTTTCTAATAAAGAAAATTATATACTTTGGAACAAAGACAGCATTTGTACTTGGGTTCTTCACCCGGTAGGAGTGTAACAGTATACGCTTTTACCTTATGTAAACTATGATTCACAGGTGGGTTTGATGCTGGGATAGTAACTTATTCTTGTATTCTCAATACTGAGCACATTATGAACAAAAATGTTCAGTGACTAGACTAGGTCTTCCCTTATCGGTAGGGCCTAATTTTAACCTCACAATCTTGCTATGAGGTAGGCAAGAGAGAGAAAAGAAACCACGACCCCGGGGCAGCCCAGTCGGTAACAGCTTCCTAGCCCTACCACCTTAGTGGTGCCAGAGAAGTTTCGAGGAGAAAATGAACATTCCAGCAAGCACTACATGTCCGACACTGAACACACAGTACTTCATTAAACCCAAACAGCCTTGGCACCTAATTAAGTGAAACTGCATTTTACTGGGCGGTTGGCTGATGACCTTACCAGCTTAAAGGCGGCACCAAACCCCTTTTGATCGATGCTGGGGTACAAAACACGGACGCTGCTTGTACAATTTATCTTAACCGCGCAGGAGAGAAGGGACAGCAGGTACCAACATGCGGGTGGCCATGCGCTCACAGCACCGCGTCCGAGTCCACTCCTCCGGGCGAGGCGAGAGCTCGCTACCGAGGGCGCGGAGGGTCTCACCCGGCGGTTCGGACGCCGCGCTCGGCGTGGGGAGGACCCC
>JAJEJO010000314.1:552440-618899 GCA_020662805.1 Glaucomys volans | reverse complement strand
CAGTCATTCCCTGGCTTTCTTATAGGCAGAGGCCCGGCCAATTGAAACTACAACTCCCGGCATGTCTCGGGCCTCTCGGGGCGCTCGCGGGGCAGCATGGGAGTTGTAGGCTCGGTCCGCCCACTGCGCCACACCTGAGGGCAGTGCAGGTCATAAGACTCATCTGCTGGGCTGATGATTTGATTTGGTATTTCTGGATCGGTGCCTAAGAATCTATGTTTTTGATCTTTACTCCAGCGTCATCCGTGAACAATATAATTTGGGAACTAGTGGACTAGTGATATTGTTGCTATAAGGTTACTTTTTAAATTCCCCAACGTGGCGCTGGCCAAGCTTCTCTTCTGGAGTTAACTTCTGCATAACTTACCCCGCTGGCGCGAACTCCTACCCAACTGACACTCGACACCCTGCCTACGTTCCCTAGCAACAAAAAACTACCCAATCAGCCGTTGTCCCATCCTACACCCTGACCTATTAGCCCCTTCCCAGCCCTATGTAAGTGTGTACATTTCCTGAATGAAAAGGAACCTCTCCGACCACGTGCCTTGTGTCCCGGTCTCAGTTTCTTTCATTGGTGCTGTGATTCCGATAGGGGATACCCTCATCAATTGAGGACCCCCTCCACCAAGGATTGCCGTCCTCTCGGCCTTTTGGAGTGCCCGCTACCCTGCAACCGACATCGGTCATTTTGTAGGTAAGATCCCCCGGCAGTGTTGTACCCAAAGAAAATAAAATCATCCAAGCCAATCACGTAAAAGCAAAAGAAGCCTTTATTTTAGCTGGCCAGTGACGACCACCCACACAGAAATCGCCAGTTCTTTTGTTGCCAACTTTTATAGGGCGTGGGAAGGGATTAGCGTGGGGCTATAGGGAGGGGATTTGGGTGGGGCTGATTTTCTCTCCTGAGGGCTCTGGAGAATCGTTTTGGGGTGTATAACATTTTCCCCACTGGTCTTATCCACATTAACAAATCCTTGTTTTAGGGAACTAGTTGGAGTGCGTGTGGGCAGAGAAAATATCATGCTCAGCGGGCCTTTCAATGGGGGTTACAGCTAGTACAATGGGGTAAAGGGGATTTTACTAGTCTTAACTTTAGTGGATTGTCTGTCTGTTGAAGTGACCATTTCTAGGTAGGGTCTTCCAGTTCTGGAGCAGGAGCTGGCTTGACGTGAGTCCAGTGTATCCATGCAGATTTCCCAGCAACCTTGACAGAGGTGGGAGTTGTTAGAATTATAGTCCTGGGCCTGGTCTAGAGTCCCGGAGTCCTGGGGCTCCAAGGCTGCAGATGGAAGTTTATTGGTGTATATTAAATCTCCGGGCTGGAAGGAGTGTAGCTCCTTTTGTCCCCTTGGATTGGGTGTGTAGGGCTCCCCCAACATTTGACTTATGTCCTTTTGTAGTTGATATAACACCTGTAGGGCACTGAGAAGATGGTTGCTAGCCATGGAATGGATTGTGGACATGTCCAGCTTAGGTAACAGGGGTGGGGGTCTTCCGAACATGATTTCAAAGGGGGTAACCCCTTTTTTATAGGGGGTGCATTGTGCCCAAAGGAGGGCAAAGGGAAGGAGGTCTACCCACGTTTCGTCAGTCTCCAGAATTAATTTAGTCATTGTTTCCTTTAAGGCCCTGTTCATCCTTTCCACCTGACCTGAACTTTGAGGCCTATAAGCACAATATTGTTTCCAATTAATCCCTAGAGCACTCGACGAGGATTTGGTTATTTTTGCCGTGAAGGGCAGGGCCATTGTTGAACCCTATAGATAATGAGAGGCCAAATCTGGGAATGATTTCCTGAAGGAGCTTTTTTACTGTAATCTGAGCTGTTTCTGTCTTGGTAGGAAATGCCTCAGTCCATCCCGAGTACGTATCTACAAAAACAAGCAAATGCTTATACCCATATTTGCCAGGTTTTACCCCAGTAAAGTCCACTTCCCAATGTTCTCCTGGAGTCAGTCCTCGGTACCTGGGCTCAGGAGATGAGGCTGTAATTCTTTTAGCATTACCTGAGTGGTGGACTGTATTAAGCGCTGCATTCCTGGGAAATAGCGTCTTCTGCGGAGTAAATCTATTAGCTTTGACTCACCCAGGTGGGTCCCTTGATGTAGATGATGTATTAGAGTTCGGCTAATGTCCTCTGGCAAGTATAATCTGCCATCTGGCAGAGTAGCCCATCCTTTTGAGTCTTTATGCCCCTCAAGGTGCTTGATTTTTATATTGTCCTGTTCCGAGTAGGCAGGCTCTGAAGGTAGGATGCGCTCAGGGAGAGCAGGGAGAATGGTTAATGGCCCCACTGGTCTGAGGGCAACTTCTTATGCACTTTGGTCTGCAAAATTATTTCCTTGTATTTCTATAGTCTCTCCCTTTTGATGGGCCTTGCAATGTATGATAGCGATTCGCTTTGGCAGCCAGATAGCCTCCAGTAAGGCCAGGATCTCTGGGACATTTTTGACAGTTTTTCCTCCTGAGGTTAACAGTGCTCTTTCTTTATAGATGGCCCCGTGCACGTGTGCAGAAGCAAAGGCATATGGACCGTCTGTGTAGATGTTAACAGTTTTGCCCTTACTCAATCTTAAGGCCTGGGTTAGAGCAATCAATTCTGCTTTCTGGGCTGAAGTTCCATGTCCCAGGGCTTGAGCCCAGATTACCTTATTTATGGTGACCACCGCAGCTCCAGCGTATCTGATGCCACCCACCATGAAGCTGCTGCCATCTGTAAAGAGTTCTTCCTCAGGATTGTCCCAGGGTGTGTCCTGTAAATCCGGTCTGGTCCCTTGGAAATGCTGCCAATGGAAGACTGAAGAAGGCATATTTTAGGTCCTGCACCGTATAGACTTGGTACTGTGGGGATAATAGGCTCAACAGAGCATAAGGATTGGGTACTGTGGGGTGGAGTGTTTCTACCCATCTGTTAACTTCTCTTAAATCCTGCACTGGGTGGTAATCATCTGTTCCAGGTTTTTGGACTGGCAGGAGGGGAGTGTTCCAAGTTGATTTACAGGGTATTAGGATCCCTTCTGCTCTTAACCTATTTATGTGTGGGGTTATTCCCAGCTGGGCCCTTTGGCTGATAGTGTATTGTTTCACCCTAATTGGAGTGGCATTGCTGTTCAGCTGGACAATGATGGGAGGCCAGTGTGCAGCCAGTCCAGGAGGGTTGGATTCGGCCCATACCTTGGGGAATTCCATAAAGAAGGAGTTTAATAAAGTCTCTCTAGTATCACAATTGTCACGACAACTAGAGTCCTTTTGTAGGCCTTTAGGCAGGCTTTCATCTGGGATTAATTGATATTCTTCCCCCAGTGGGCAGGTCAACAAGATATGGGTAGGGGAGCCAAACTCCAGATGGGCAGGGTCTGAGGAAAAGGATATGGTGGCTTGTAGTTTATGTAATAAGTCTCTTCCCAATAAGGGATATGGACAGTCCAGCATCACCAAGAAAGAGTGAGTAATGGTTCCCCTACCTAAATCAGAAATTCTTGCCCTTGTCCAAGAGCAGTGCTGAGTCTCTCCTGTGGCCCTTGGATGGGGACTATAGGTTTTTGCAGAGGTTCCTCAGCCTGTTGCAACACTGAGTAAGTGGCTCCAGTGTCCACTGGGAACCTCACAGGTTTGCCCCCCACTTGTAAAGTTACCAAAGGCTCTCGGGGGCTCATCTGAATAGAACCTCGACCCCGTCAGTCCTCCTTCTAATTGTAAAACCTTTTCTGGTTTTTGCCTGCTTTGTCTCTGGTTTCTAGTCTTACGAGGACATTCATTTTTCCAGTGTTCCTTTTCTCTGCAGTAAGCACATTGGTCTTTCTGTAGTTTCCAGCTTCTAGGGGAGGGTGACTCTCCACTGAGGGAGTTGGGTCGTGCTTTGGTGGCAGCCAGTAACATTTTAGTCAATTTTTTGGTCTGTCTCTCTTCGGGAGGGTCTCTATTATTATAGACCCGCTGGGCTATTTCCACCAGCTCAGACAGTACCTTTCCTTCAAACCTGTCTAACCTTTGTAACTTTTTTCTGATATCAGGGGCCGACTGGGTCACAAATGCTATATTAATAGCTCTCCTATTTTTAAGGGCCTCCGGAACTATGGGGGTGTATAAGCGGTACGCCTGCAGGAGGCGCTCTAGGAATGCGCTGGGGGACTCATCTGGGCCTTGTATAGTCTCACTCACCTTTGAAAGGTTAGTGGGCTTTTGGGCACAGCACGCACTCCCCTCAGCAGAGTCTGGCGAAACCGATCTAGAGCTTCCTTACCTTCATCATTGTTAGGGTCCCAGTTGGAGCGGGAGGAGGGAAAAACCCATTCTAGGTGGACGGGATCCTTGGTGGGCAGTCCATCTGATCCCAAAATGGATTTTGGAGTTTCCCTCCGAATGCGCTCTCTTTCTTCTGAGATGAACAGGGTCTACAGTAGCTGTTGGCAGTCATCCCAGGTGGGTTGATGGGTGAAAAAAACAGACTCTAAAAGGGATATGAGTCCTTGTGGCTCATCAGAAAAAGATGGGTTCTGATTTTTCCAATTATATAAATCACTGGTAGTGAAAGGTACATATACCATAAAAGGGCCCTGTTGGGAGGGGGCTAATCTCAGAGGAAGAATAGGGGCCAGGACTGAGCCTGCATAGGGAGTTCCGGTCCTGGTCTGGGGAGGGGAAGGATAGTCTGGGTGAAAGGGGGGGAGCCGAAGGGACTGGCGGAGGGACTGGCGGAGGGGTATGGTAAGGTGGAGGGCTAGGGAGACAAGGATCTTCCTCCTCTGGGGTGTCCAGCACAGGGGGTTTGTGGAATTTTACATCTGATTTGGCTTTTGTCATCAAAATGTTGCAGCGTCTCCTAGTTCCCAAACTAGAGGAGGTGGAATCTGAAAGGTAATGCTTAAGCCATTTCGGCTTATCAGTTAGTATATCAATCCAAGTTTCAATGTAGGGTATCTGGTCAGAATAACCTGGCCGCCTAAAGATGACTTCTTGGACCCTGAGGGCGCTCGGGAGGTCGGTTGTTCTCTGAGGGGGCCATCTGACCTTGAAAGTGGGCCACTCCAATTCACAAAACTTTTTTAAGTTAAATCCATTAATAGAGGCTCCATAGTCAGTGGCACATTCTTTGAAGTCCTAAAAATTATCTAAAAAGCAAGTTAGAACAGTGGGGCATGTGGTTGACTGATTTTGTTCCATGGTAGAATGTCCTGGAGAGGCTTGCGACCTAAAAAGCAAAACGTAAGCACAAATGGTAACGAACCAGACAAACAAAACAAATACAGACAGACAGACAACAACCAGATTAGGCCCCATGGGGAGGCCTATTAGATTAGGCCCCATTGCGGCCTTATGCAGTGGCCACGTGGCCACTTAGCGGACTGGCCTCACGAGGCAGCTTAGTGGACTAGGCTCCTCGCAGTGGCTAGATTCACCAGACTTAGACCTTACAAGGCCTACCAGGAGCCAGGAGCGATGTCTGACCCTGACCTGGGAGTGGTGTAAGCGACTGCGTCCAGTCTCACCAAGTCCTCAGATACAGATAGTCGACTCACCAAAACAGGATACCAGGTGGCTTCATTTAGAAGGGCGTCCTGAAGACGGGCTGGAGTCCCCCCAAGAGTGAGGCTGAGGCATGTCTCTCGGGAGCTCCCCTCTACTCAGGGTGGGGGCTCCCAAGCAACTGCCACAGGAGGCCAATTAAGGCGTGAGGACTTGGAGAAATTACTCTTGGTGGGACCTCCAAGTGTTGTACCCAAAGAAGATAAAATCATCCAAACTGATCACATAAAGCCAAAAGAAGCCTGTATTTTAGCTGGCCAGCAACGACCCCCCACACACCTAAAAGCGGGTGCTGGGAAATCGCGCACCAGTTCTTTCGTTGCCAACTTTTATAGGGCGCAGGAAGGGATTAGGGCAGGGCTATAGGGAGGGGATCTGGGATTGGGGCAGGCTATAGGGAGGGGACTTGGGATTGGGGTGGGCTATAGGGAGGGGATTTGGGTGGGCTGACTTTCTCTCCTGAGGGCTCTGGAGAATCATTTTGGGTTATATAACAGTGGAGGCTACCACCCTTGGCTGGACTATAGCAGGGAATTTGACCATGATCGTCCGGCAAACCCCTGACGTCTGATCAAGGGTAGAGAATATACCCCACCTTGGTCTTTATGACCACAGTGGACTCTCTGGAGCCTCCCAATCGACCATTCCTGTTGAGTGGGGTGGAAGAATAGGCCTGCCCCTCCCTCTCCCTCTCTCTCTCTCTCTCTCTCTCTCTCTCTTTCCCTCTGTACCTTTGGAACTGTCCAGAAAAATCCTGACGCTAGGTCTTCCGCGACCACCAGCACATACGCCTGGCAGTTGGACCCTCAGGTGATGATCTGATTGTCCTCCTTGCCCCGACTCTCCTGAGTCTGCCAAGCAGTATGCCACTTGGGGACGCCTGAGGCATTATCTGTTCAGCTCAGTTTCTGGTCCGGAAGTCTTTCCTCACTCACTCTTTGTCTCCCAACTATGGGGGCTTCTTCTTCCCTCCCTACCGACTCCCCTTTAAAATACTTTTTGTCCAATCTGAGTCAATTGTCCCTCACACCAGATATCAAACCCAAACTTTTTGTTAAATTCTGCACACAAGACTGGCCTCAGTACTCCTTAGACAACCACAGTGTTTGGCCCCCTGAGAGATCACTAGACCCCCAAATTCTCCAAGATTTATTCAACTTTTTCGAGCACTTGAAAAAGTGGAAGGAGATTCCCTACGTTGAGACTTTTCTCCTTCTCCGGTCACGTCCTGAACTCTGCTCTACCTGCACTCCCCATCAAGTTTTTCTAGCCTGTAAACCCCCCCCCCCCACTGAGTCCACTGTTTCCTCTTTCAATCCAGCGGATGAACCGCCCCCCTATCTGCCCTCCCCCTTCCGCTCCCACATCCCCTGCACCCTCTTCTCCCAACTCCTCCTTGCCGCCATCTTCTTCCCCACTGCCATCTCCCCCTCCCGACTCTTTCAGCCCATCAGCTACCTGATCCTGTACTCACACTCAGGCTACTTGGTCCCACACCATTGCACCCCTTCCAGAGGTTGCCGGACCCGAGGGCATTATCCGAGTCCATGTCCCTTTCTCCATGACCAACTTCGTCCAACTGGAGAAAAGATTAGGTTCCTTTACAATTGACCCCACCACTTACATCTGAGAGTTTCAATGGGTGCAGGCTTATAGCCTTACCCACCAGGACATTGATATGCTCCTAGCCAACACCCTTCTTCCTGAGGAACGTAGGCGGGTATGGGAACCAGTCCAAACCCATGCTAACGACACTGCGTCGACCCTACCCATCCTCCCGGCCCTCACACTGTTCCCAAACAAGATCCAAACTGGGACTATAATACCATAGCTGGATTACAACTAAGGAATCAGTTTGCTGCTTGTATAGTCGCTGGCCTAAAAAAGGCCACTCGCAAGGCAGTAGACTTCCAAAAAATCCAAAAAATAATACAAAAAAAAGGACGAAACCCCTTCTGAATTTTTAGATTGCCTTACTAAGGCTCTCCAACAATATACCAACCTAGACCCTGAAACACCCGATGGTAAACGTCCTTATGACATATTTCCTGTCCCAGAGCTACCCTGACGTAAAGGCTAAGTTAAAGAAACTTGAACAGGGACCCGCAACACCCCAGACCAAAATTCTAGCTGTGGCCTTTAAAGTTTTTCATAACCAGGATGAGGAAGCCGAGCGCCGCAAGTACCAGAGGTACAAAAAGGCAGAAAATAATAAGTTTCAGATGCTCGCTCAAACCCTACAGGGGGCCCCTCAAACATGGGGGCCACAGCCTGCTCGTGGCAACCCCCCCCCCCAGAGCCTGTTTTAAGTTTGGCAAAGAGGGTCACTGGGCCAAAGCATGCCCTGCTCCTCAGACCCCAGCACACCTTGCCCCAAGTGGGTCACTGGGGTTCAGACTGTCCCACCTCCTGAAGGGGAGTTGCGGCCAGAAATCCCAGTAATGACCTCTTGGGCCTTGCGCTCAATGATGCTGCCTTCATCCTCTCCTATTGCTGGGGTAGGAGGAAAACCCATACTTCTGTTAAGGACACCTCCCCTTACCTGCTGTATAGCAAATTTCCCTTTTTCCCGTTCTTTCCTTGCGATGCCCCAATGCCCAATACTGCTCCTCGGTAGAGATATTCTCTCACTCCTTAAGGCTACAATTTCTATCCAACCTCCATTGTCCCCTATGTCACATTTCTTAATGGCTCTTGTAGCCGATGACCTCACTATTCCCTTCTGTTCCGACTTTGCGGGTCCCATACAAGGTCATCCCAAGAATCATTTCCCAATACCCACGCACCTGGTCGACCCCACTATATGGGACACCCAAAGCCCCTCTACTGTCCACTGTCCCCCTGTTCAAATCCACCTCAAGGATCCCACTCGTTATCCTAATCAGGCTCAGTGTCCACTATCCACCACTGCTCTAATTGGTCTCCAACCCATCATACAGGACCTCTGAAAGAAAGGGTACCTCCGATCCACTCACTCCCCTTTTAACACTCCCATTCTGGTGGTAAAAACACCTAACGGCTCTTACCGTCTGGTTCAGGACCTCCATCTCATTAACTCCTCCGTCATCCCTATCCATCCCCTGGTCCCTAATCCATATACCCTTCTCTCCCAAATTCCAGCCACTTCTACTCACTTCTCAGTAATCGATCTGAAGGATGCCTTCTTTTCTATTCCCCTTGCCCCTGAATCCCAGGATATTTTTGCATTCACCTGGACCGACCCCACTACCAGACACTCACAACAACTTACATGGACAGTACTCCCCCAGAGATTCCGGGATAGCCCCACCTTTTGGGGCAGACTTTGGCAGCAGATTTGCAAGATTTCCATCCTAAATGTCCAACCTCCAATCTTCTACTCTTCTACAGGATGTGGATGATCTCCTCCTCTGTAGTCCTTCAGAGCAGGAGTCCAGGCGGGACACTATCAGACTACTCAATTATTTAGCTCAAAAAGGGTATTGTGCCTCCCCACAGAAAGCTCAGATTTCCTGCCCCAAGGTTACCTATGTGGGATTCTTCATTTCCCAGGGGAAAAGGCTATTACCACTGATAGAAAACTTCTCATTGAAACTCTGCCCACACCAAAAACAAAATCTGAAATTTTTATCCTTTCTGGGTTTAGCAGGATATTTATATTTCAGGGCATGGATCCCTAATTACTCCCTCCTAGCAAGTCCTCTATATGACCTGGCAAAAGGGCCCCAAAATGAGCCATTACCCTCCACTGTTGGTTGGCCTTTCAACGTACTCAAAAGGGCACTCATCCAAGCCCCAGCCCTTCACCTGCCTTACCTGACAAGACCTTTTCTCCTCTATGTTCATGAAAAGGGAGGCCAAAGCCTAGGAGTCCTTGGGCAAGACTATGGACCCACCTTTGCCCCAGTAGCTTACCTCTCTAAACAACTAGATCCCACTGTCAGAGGGTGGGCACCCTGCCTACTCACCTTGGTGGCCAGTTATGATCTCCAAAAGGAAACCCACAAGCTTACCTTTGGGTCCCCCCTCACCATCCTCTCGCCACATCCCTTAAAGGACGTTCTAACTTATTAAGGGCTGCTTTCCCTTCCTCCCTCCAGAGTTCTCTCCCTGCTAGTCTCATTCCTTCAAAACCCCACTTTATCTTTCAAACCTTGCCCTCCCTTAAATCCCGCTTCCTTGCTTCCCATTCTATTACTCCATCAGAGTTCCCAGCCCATAGCTGCACCAAGGCCCTAGAAAAGTTTCTGCCCTGTCCCACAACAATCACTGAAGGCCCTCTGTCTCACCCCGACTTCACTTGGCTCTCAGACAGCAGTTCCTTTATGCAAAATGGAGTCAGGGTGACGGGATATGCTGTTGTCTCCCTTTCCTCTATAATAGAGGCCAAACCCCTTCCACCAAACACCACTAGCCAACAAGCTGAACTCATAGCGGCTACTAGGGCTTGTGAGCTAGCTGCAGGAAAAGCTTTATCCCTTTAGACTGATTCCAAATATGTTTTTCATATTCTATTGTCCCATGCCGCCATATGGAAGGAGAGGGGACTCCTAACAACCAAGGGTACCTCCATTACTAATTCAAAGCTCATCTCTCGCCTATTAGAGGTCTCAAAGCTGCCATCTATGCTTGATATCACACACTGCAAAGCTCACCAAACTGACTCCTCCCCCATCACAGCGGGAAATTCTAAAACTGACCAGGCTGCATGATTGTCCACCCTCCAAACTCCCGAATCCTCTCCTGTGCTCACATTCACCCCCTCTGAGGATGATCACGAGGGGGACCATCAACATCTTTTCCACTTCCTTCATTCCCTGTTTCACTCTAGCCCCCAAAGTCTTGAAACCTTTCTTCCATCCTTTTTCACCCTCTCTGCGGACGATAAAGCCCTCTTACAACGTATCTCCTCAACGTGCCACATCTGCCACCAAACCAATTCTAACACCCCCCTGTGGCCTAGACCCTTCCCTTCCCATCAGGCTCGAGGGCACACTCCTGCAGCTGATTGGCAAATTGACTTCACCAATGTGCCCAGGGTTAAGCACATGAAGTACCTACTAGTACTGGTAGACACCTTTTCCGCATGGGTTGAGGCTTTTCCCACATCCAACAAGGGCCTCTACAGTTGCTGACATCCTAGTGACTCAAATCATTCCCTGATTTGGGATGCCCACCTCCATCCAATCCAACAATGGCCCAGAATTCATTTCACAAGTCACCCAGGCCCTCACTCAAGCCCGATCTTCTCCATGGCACTTTCTTTGCCCCTATCGCCCACAAGCCTCAGGAAAAGTTGAGAGAACAAACAGATCCCTTAAGGATATCCTCACAAAATTAACTATGGAACTAAGTTTAGATTGGATTAAGTTGCTCCCTTTAGCCCTTTTACGCTTGCGAGCCTTGCCAAAGAAGCCCTCACTTCTCTCCCCATTCGAAGTCATGTGTGGCTGTCCCCTTTTCCCCCTGGACTCTCACCCAAGCCATGGCCTATTTCTAACAAATATGCCTTACCTCTTCTTTTCCACCTTCAGACTGAATTATGGAAACACCAGGATTGGCTCCTTCCTGACCCCAGCCTCTCTTAAAATCCCATTCCCCTGACGCCTGGACAGTCTGTCTATTACTGCCCCCCAGGGGAACGGGACCCCTTGCAACCCAAGTGAGAAGGACCTGCACAGGTCATCCCATGCACTCCGACAGCTGCTCAGTTGGCACTTCCCCACAACCAACTTACTCCATGGATTCGTATTTCCAGGCTCAAACCTGCCTCCTGTCCATCCGACCCTGGAGAGACCCATTCTGAGACTACAGTGACACCTCCTCACGGATCCAAATGAAATACTCTTGTTCCCCCTCCCTTCATAATCCCTTAAAGCTTCCTTTCTCTCGTGTCTCCCTTCTTGAGCCTGTACCCGAAGATGTCTCCTAGTAGGTCGCAATTGTTCCTCTCCCTCCTTCCTATCGTCGTCCTTATAATCATTCAGGGGAGCTCTGTAAGACCATCCCCCCTCTATTCCATTAGAGACCCATGCAAACAGTGTTTTCTGGAAGACATCCCGCCTCCCCGGAGATGTTATGCTTCAGAAAAACTTTGCCCATACTCTTCAAGGAGCTCTCATGGTGAATGGGCAGCCGTTATGCTCACTTCTCTCAGTTGCCCTGTCCCGCGGAGAGTCCGTCTGCTGGGTGAGGCCAGCACCCCTCCCACCCAAGTCTAAGGGACCTCCACCCTGCCCTACAGGGTGTGACGGCCTCTTCACCTTCATGCCGGCCTACTGCTATAGGGATGCCAGGCAATGTAAATGTACCAATGGGCAACTCGTATGGACCAGTCTCTCTGTGGGATCTGAACGTGGTACTGGGTATCAGTGCCCTGTGAAGCAGGCTAAAGATATGTGTTGGTCCCTCCTTCCTCCCCCGGGACAAAGTGATGGAGGTGGGGTACAGGATTGGGCATGAGACAGGCAGATAGAAAAAACTATTCAAAGATTCGCAGAGTCCAATCCTTAATTTCCCATTTACCACCCTTTGGCTCTACCAGAACTGAGAGGAAAATTCAACCTCGACCCCGAGACTCAGACCATTCTACAGGCTACATTCCAGCTCCTAAACTTCACCAATCCCTCCCTTGCTAGTGACTGCTGGCTTTGCCTTCCCAATGGTCCTCTAAGGGTCACCGGCCTTCTGCTGACCTACGATGAGTCCATAACCTTTCCCTCTAGCTGCCCTATACTGCCTCCCCATGCTGAAGTATATATACCTCCTTTTGGCCCCTCCAACATAACCTGTTTTCTTCCTAGCTCAGCCTCCAATCAGACTGAGGATATGGGATCTTTAAACCCCATGATATGTGAAAGGAATGTCACCATCCCTGCTTTAGGTGCACCTACATGTGCCCCTAATGGTACCGTCTTTTATTGTGGGAAAACAGCCTCTAATGTGCTCCCCGGTAACTGGACCAGAATATGTGCTCTTGCCCTCTCGTTTCCAGAGATCACAATCCTCCCGAACACTCAGTCCCTACCCATTCCTTCTGTGGAGCACTCCAACCCGCGAACCAAAAGGGCAATACAAGTCATACCTCTCCTATTGGGGGTAGGAGTGGTCACAGGGGTGGGGACAGGAGTCTCAGGTATAGGTACTTCCATTACTCTCTATAACAAACTCTCCCAACGGTAATAGATGACATGCAACATGTTCTAGATTTACAGGCTCACCTCGATTCCTTGGCTGCTGTCATTCTGCAAAACTGCCGCGGTCTAGATCTGCTGCCGGCAAGGGAAGGAGGACTCTGCCTGTACCTTAGTGAGGAGTAAGCTCCGGCATCGTGCAGGACAAGATCAAGAGGCTGCAAGGGGATCTGGATCTGGAACGTCACAGAGGCGAACTTCAATCTAGTTTCCTCTGGACTAGGTTACATGGGTGGCTCCCTTACCTTCTCCCGTTTATGGGACCCTTAATCACCATTATCCTTGTGTGTCTTTTCCTGCCTTGTCTAATTAGGTTTCTTAAAAATCAGCTAGGCAGAATTTCTAATCAAACTTTTTTATTTTATTTTTATTTTATTTTTTATATTTTTGGAAGTGGGGATTGAACTCAGGGGCACTCGCCCACTGAGCCACATCCCCAGCCCTGTTTTGTATTTTATTTAGAGACAGGGTCTCACTGAGTTGCTTAGCGCCTCGCTAAGTTGCTGAGGCTGGCTTTGAACTTGCGATCCTCCTGCCCCAGCCTCCCAAGTTGCTGGGATTACAGGCGTGCACCACCTTGCCTGGCTTTTAATCAAACTTTTAATCAGCTTCTCCTCAGAAATCACCAGCTGCTGCCTACAGATGACCCGAATGTTTCCTCCAAAGAATGCCTTACTACCTGCTGAAAGAATCGTAGTCGACTTGTGGACCTCCTTCCTCGCGGCACTCCATCAGGACAGCTGGCTTATCCCACCCGTCCAGTCTGTGGAGGATTGAAATGACACACTCCAAGAACTCTGGCTACAAGGGGCCTTCACCCTTCATACCCCTGAAGAAATTTCCTTCTTCTCAACATTACTATGGGGTATCATAATCGTATTCCTCCCAACTCCCCTTGCCCAAATTCCCTGCCCCACATCCAGCAGAAAGTAGCCAGATTGAGCGGCGCCATGTTCCAAATACAAAACAAAAAGGGGGGAATATAAGGTTACTTTTTAAATTCCCCAACTTGGCACTGGCAAATTTCTCTTCCGGGGTTAAATTTCACACAACTTTTCCTGCTGGCTCGAACTCGTACCCAATTGACACTCGACACCCTGCCTAAGTTCCCTAGCAACAAAAAACTACCCAATCAGCTGTTGTCCCATCCTACACCCTGACCTATTAGCCCCTTCCCAGCCCTATGTAAGTGTGTACATTTCCTGAATAAAATGGAACTTCTCCAACGACGTGCCTTGTGTCCCAGTCTCAGTTTCTTTCAGTTGCGGTTCAAAAAATTGTGTCCCCATTTTTATTTTAATAACAATGCATACCCATTTTATAAAATAGAAAAATAACAGAAAAAAGTGTGAAGAGTAGAATAAAAGTCACCCTTAAGTCTTTTTTTCTTCAAAATATTAAATATTGTCAATATTGCTGATAACAAACTAATATTGAGTATCTGGATCATGCCAGGCACGAAGCTATGTACTTGTTGCATACTGCTTGGTGACTATCTGAAAGCAGGTACTATGGTTTGTTCTTTTACAAATGCAGAAATAGATGCTCAAGAAAGCTCCTTACCCTCATCATATGCCTAGAGGTGAAGACTAGGATTTGAACCCAGGTTTCCTGAATTAAGATCCTGCATGTTTAACCAAAGATACACTCCATCCCCAGAGCTAGGTTAGGGAAGCAAGAACAAAGGTTAGGGAGTTAGTGCAGATAGATGATTGGGTCAGGTCGGGGAAAAGGGCAGCTGCCTTGGGAAGATGGAATCTGATTCAAAGGAAGTGGAATGTAAATATCTTCAGGAGGCAGCACCCTGACTGCTGGCCAAAGTCTGGGGCCTCTGGGGTATTGAAATGCTAATACCCACAGAGCCCATCCCCCTGCTGCAACCTGTTGTCAAGGTACCTGCCTCTAGTGAATTGCTCCTCCCAGCAAAGGCTGTTAGTGAACACCTCCCCTGCCGCTCTCTCCCTGCCTGGACCCCTGGGCAGCTTTGTTCCCACCCTTGGCCCACCTTTTGGTCAGGAGTCACTTTGGTCATGGTCAGGTAGGCAGGATTGGGGAGGAGAGACCATGAGCACAAAGAAATTCTAAAATACATAAAAGGGGCAGGACACCCTGCCCCCAGCCTCTTGGGATGACCACTCTGGGTCTCCTTTCTCCCAGAGAAGTCTGTTTCCATCCTTTAAATGGCATTTGCTTTCTGCCTTTCCTCCGTGTTTCTCAGGTGTTCAATCGTCACATCTGGGGAACCCAAACTCAGCCCTGATTGATTCTCATCACTGGTGATATCAGCGATACCGCTGTTTACCTACGAGTTCTGCTTCCTCCCGTGTTGAAGTGTAACCCCAGAGAAGCACGCCAAGGCGAGCATGTTAAGCTGGCTTTATTTAAAAGTAGTAACACAAAGTCCTCCCAGGTGGGAGCAGGGGGGCCATGGCTGATGTTCTGGAATCCCCAAGAAGTGAGTGCACCCTCCATCTTTTATAGGTTAGGGTCTTCTTTGTTCTGCCCCTTCCTCTGACCCTTATCTCTCCTTCCTGCCCATGTGGCGGTGGTGACATAGCAAAAAGGTGAGAAGCAAATGGAAGGGGGAAGGGCCATATGGAGATTCAGGTGGGGGACCAGGAGGCAATAATTAGCAACTCCCTGCCTGCAGCTTTTGGGGAGGGGCAGTTAAGCAGGTAACCTTGGTGATCAAAAGGACTCTGGAGACTGACATTTCAATCTCCCAGGGCGGTCTCCACTCCAACTTCCCAGACTCCAATGGACTCCATTCCTCTATTTGACCAGATTTCCTCTTCTACACTAACTGCCTGTCCCCAATTCTGGCTTCAGTGTCTGAGTGTGTGGTGGAGTCATTTGTCATCCCACTTCAACAAAAGAAGTGTTACATACAGCAGGAGGTGACGGATTGATCTGTTGCAACTTAATGGGTAAGTGATTCTGGAGACTGACCAAGATGGTTCACACGGTGGCAATCTCACTGTCCTGGGGCCCTTGTGTCTGCTGAACTCTGAACCATGACAAGATGCTGCACCCATGACCTTGCCTGTAGAATTGGTGGGAATGAGGAGGAAGGTGATCAAGATTGAGCGAAGTTGATTACAAACCCAAGCCTTGCCTTAGAAGGCTTGGCTACTTTCAAATTGTGTCTCCAGTGAAGAGGCATGTAACACACAGCCACGGGCAGCAGGGGGAGCCATTGCTACGTTAATAGCCCAGAACCCTGTAGACAGTCCTTTTAACTGTGACCTAGGCAGTCCTCTCATCTTCTGGTACCCATTAGTACCAGGTTGTTGATTCTCCAACTTAGGAATTGCCTGTCACAAGCTGCTGGAGCCTGACAAATTACACACATTGGGTTTTAGAGTGTTTTCTGCAAGAGACTGAAAAGGTGGCACCTCCACAAACCCAAATTCAGACCTGGCAGAAACGGGAAAGGAAAGCAGGTCTGGGGTTTGCCAGGCAGAGCAATGCACCGGGCTTTGTGCCGCAGCGGCACTGGATTGCCGGGCTCCGTCTCTTTGTGGGGCTGCGTGTCTGGGAAAGTTGTATCACCCCTCAGAGCCCCGGAGTCCCAGGATGCTGGCGAGAAGGTGTGGTCCAGGCACTCCTACCAGCATAATTCCTGGTCCTTAGCAATCCTGTAATGACATGTTGTGGCCGTGAGTCACACTGGATGAGGAAGAATTGTTAGCCTCCATCTCCCTTGCCAGCCTCGAGGCTCACTGAGGGAGGGATGGTCCACTGCACCCACAGGCCATCGCTGGCCTCAGAACAGCACGAAGGACACACAGGCTTTCTGCAAAAATATGCTAGAGGAAGGGGAAAATGAGGGCATAAATGGGAAATTTGCTCTTCTCAGTATACGATAAGGCCATTTAAGACTTTTGATATTGCTGGGACCAAATGTCAAAATGCAGTTGATGTTCCGAGGGGTCAGGTAGGATCGAGTGATCTGTTTGTAATATGTGAGTAAACTGGACCAGGAGACTGCGGCTGGGAGCCCTTCCACCTTCACTTACAGTCCTGGTCCTTATCAAGCGCATCCAGAGCCCTGAGTCTGATCCCAAGGATGTGGCTAGATACCCACCCCTTGGTGTGGACTAGTTATTGGTCTTCATTCTTCATTGTGTGCCTCTTTTTCTTCTTGCCTCTGCATATTTATCCAAGGATCCTGCCAATCACGCCAACCCCCATTCTCATTCTTAGACTGGACAGCTGTCCATGTCTTGATCATCAGCACCCAGACGTTATGGAGTTGCCTGTCTGTAGTGCATTGGCCGCCTCTGCCCCAGCCGGTCTTTGCTTCTTTTCTGGTGTTTGTTTCTTTCTGATGTTTTCCAGCATCGCTGACAGATTGCATCCACGTACACAGTGAGAATCAACACTGCCACCACCTCTGCCACCAAAACTCTACCTCAGACAAGACTTCAGGCTGTGGTGTTTTAAACACATTGTCATTTCAAATTATTCCTAAAGGCTGTCTAGTGGAAGAGGCAGCCTGATGTAACCCAGAGCAAGGAGGCAGAAATCAGGCATCAGATTGAGTTTGGGGCTAGCTCTCTGCTTCTCAGCAGGTGGCGAGCAATCCACAAGCCTTCTGGGCCTTGGCTTGCTCATCTCTGACATGGGGCTCACAAGGCCTCCTTTCAGGGTTGTCGGGAAAATTAGAGATAAATATGTGTAAAACCCAGCACACAGTAGGCCTTCAGTAGCTGATAGCCAAAGAGTCATCCTTGATACACCACCCTAACGTATTCAGCTGTGGTCTGTTACTGGACAGGAGTCTTGGCTACCATGAATCTTGAGTTAAGACTAATTATATATCACTGTCATGTGTTTAATCTCCTGGTGCAAGAAGTCATCGGATAGTCTGAACGGGTGGACTCACTGGTGCCAAGTTCATATCAAGCTCTGCTTGCCGGGAAGCTGTGCCTCATCCTCCGCCTGGCCTTCATGCTTCAGCACATCTCCTTCTCCAGGGCCCCTCCCTCCGCCCCAAGTACTTCTAGTTACCTATCCAACATCCAGCACCCCGTTTTGCTGGGGGCTGCAGGGTGTCCTGTTAAAGTATCTCCTTCCCTGGATTCTCTGGCTGCAGGCAGGACTGTAGGCCCCTGTTCTGGTGGGGGTATAGCCGAGGGATTCTGGAAGGCTCTGCCTTGCCACACAAGCACCCCTACTTCTGCTTCTACTTCTGCTTCTTCCTCCTGCCTGGGGGTCCACAGCCATGAGCCAGCACACCAAGGGTTAGTTGGGGCCACGTTCATCTACCAAACAAATCGTGAGCAGAGTGACTTGTAAGCTAGGACATTCACATACCAATGGGAGATACCCCTCTCTCCAGAGTTCTTTCCATCTACCATGGCAACTAGGAAAATCTGAGATAATGGCAGATCTATGATCTTGGGCCTCAAAATAGACATGCAGCAGAAGCCTCAGCTGACCATCATGGGCATATACCAGGAATTACAAATATGGCCTTGGTCATCCTCCTGAGGCAACATTTAAGTTACTGAGATTTTGGAGTTATTTGTTACTGCAGCATAAGCTGGCCTATCCTGACTGATAAAACCTGACTGCATTCCCCCCAAAATCTGTCATTTATGGAATGACCAAACCTAAAAGCTCATGAGTGAATGACTGAATGCATGGATAAATCAGGTCTTTGCCCTGGGTTACATTTAGATAAGAGGGTCCCTAGAGGTAATGACAACACATTATGTATTTCAGAAAGAATTTTGAATGGTTTTGAAACATTCAAAAATGACAGATGTTTGAGGAGATAGATATGCTTACCCTCGTTTAAACATTATGCAATGTGTACATGTATCAAAACAGAACAAACTGCCCCGGGAGGTATGTATCATTTTCACATGCAAATTTTATATTAAAATAGTCCTCCTCCTGAGACCCATCTCCTCACGTCATCTGTAGGAATCCACCTGGTTTCTTTTGACGTCTTGGGTGGCTCAGAGTCTTCATTCTTCAGCTTTGCTGTTTGTCAAGATTCCCCGAGGGCCTCCTTAACATGGAGATGCCCAGTTGCTGCAGTTTGGATCTGGAATGTCTCCCAAGACCCATGTGAGGAAGGTTTGGTCCTGTTGGGAGGTGGAGGAACCTCTGAAGGTGGCCCTTTGGGAGGAAGCTGGGTCACCAGGGGCTGCCCTTGAAGGATGCTGGCTCTTTCCTCCCTCTTTGCTTTGAAGTCACCATGAGGTGAGCATCCTCCTCGTCCATCCACTCCCACCATGTCACCACAGGCCCAAAGCAGCAGAGCCAAGCGACCCTGAAGCCTCTGGAGCTGAGCCCAGGTAAACCTTTCCTCCTCTGCAGTGATTATCCCATGGTAATTTGTCAAAGCAACAGAAAGTTGACCAACACCCCGTCATTTCCCCCCCGACAGAGCCAATCTTCAGGGGTGGGTCGTGGTCATCTCCATTTTAAACAAGTGTTCCAGGGGTCTGACCATGCACTGGGGTGGGACATGGGGGTCTGACCGTGCACTGGGGTGGGGACACTCTCCTCTGGGTGGAGGCTGAGATGCTGTCGCCAGGTCAAGAAGCCTGAGCATTAGAAGCCTGCAGGTCCTGTGGCTTCTCTCCATCTCCTCACCGCTCCTCCTGCTCCTTCCAGATGCTCTTTCCAGACGGCTAGTCCTTCCTACACATGGTCACCTCTGCTGGAGACGCCCTTGACAGCCAAGGGCATCACCTCTGGGTGGTGTCTGCTTACTACCCTCTGCCTCTTGTCAAAGAGGAGGAGAGGTGAAGGTGGCCAGAGAGCCTTCTGCGAGGCGGGATGTCCCACAGTCCAAGTCCCCACCCAGAGCACAGTGTGGGCGTGCTCCTGCTGCTCCTGTTGCTCCTGGGCCACACGGGAGCGCAGGGTACTTTGCACAGGGGTCAGGTGCTGCTGCCTTGCGGGTGATAAGCCTCCTTTGTTCCTGCCAGTGTTTCTCTGCAACTCTGTTTGGAGAGAATGTCTTGCTTTCAGGGCTCAGGATGGTGAGGTCCAGGTAGGTGAATGGCCCTCCTTCTGCCCCTCATGCCCCTCTCCGCCCACCTCCCACTTCCTGATGGGGCCAGGAGAGGCATTGAGGGGGCTGGCTCTGGGTGTCCAGGGTGGCTCAGGTGCCATCTCTCTAGCCAGGCCCTGTGCAGAGCAGGCCGAGGGGAGTCCCTTCTACTTCTGAGGACAGAGTGGGCCCAGCCTGGAGTGCAGCTTTCTGAGAACAGAGTTTGAATCCTCGGGATTGAGGGAAGAAGGAGCGGGGAAACGGCAGATAGTCCCTGCAGGGGAAGGGTGGCTGCCTGACCGGTGGAGGCTCCTTACCTGCCACACTGCGGGTCAGGACCATCTCACAGATGAGAAGATTGACGTTCAGAGAGAAGTCATTAGCCAGCATCGGAACCAGGCCTGGCGGATGCCCCAAACCTGGAATTCTCTTCTGCCCTTTGCTGGGAGGAGTCGGCCTTGGGGCCTGTGTGGAATCGTGGCCCCACTCCACACAGTGGTGAATCAGTGGGTCGGATCTCCCCTCGGGGCCTCGGTGTCCTTGCGTGGTGAGGGTGATCTGGGGGAGTCACAGGCGCCCGGCAGCTGCTGAGCTCTAGCCTGTGCCCACTGTTTCAGGTGAGAGAGGAAGAGCTGGGTTGTGGGTTGCTGGACAGGAAAGGGGCCGAGCAGGGCGGGGGCACTTCTCAGGACACTGGTGTCATTTGACTTGGTCCTTGGCTGGTCTGGCTGCTTGTCCAGCTCCATGGGGACCTGCTGCACTCACCTCCGCCCCTGCCTGGTGCCTGTGCTTTGGGACACTCCCTGTGCTGGGGCGAGGAATGATGGGGAACTCCCCACCTCTGTGCTCGCCCTCACCCTAGACAGCTGAGGCAGGAGGACTGAGAACCCTGTCCTGGGCTTACCCAGGAAGTAGGTATGGGGCCTGCCCGGCTCCTTCCGCTGCCCTCTCTGGCCAAACCTGAGATTCAGACTTTTGTTTGGATCCAGGCCCCAGAGGCAGCTGCCTGGGATGGATTCCTGCAGTGCTGGATGACGCCTGGGCAAGTTACCCATCAGCTCTAACAGGCCTCAGTTTCCCCACTTGAAAAACAGCAGATAAAAACAGTGCGTCCTGGAAGTCCTGGAATTTCTCTAAATTAGCAGAACAAAAGCACCTGGTGAGAAGTCAGCACCTGGTAGGTGCTTGTAAATCACTGCTGTAGCCTGCTGGGGACAGCCTTGTCCCCCATGTGCACATCACCTTCTTGCAGTCCACATCCTCGGGAGCAGATCTAACCCCTTGCATCTCTGTCCTGGGTTCAGGGGTGCCGGGTGCAGGGAGAGAACTGGATTTCACCTCCACCTTGTACCTCAACCCGGAAGAGAACAGAGTCTAGACAGAGGTCACCCACGATGGTGCCTCCCGGGATGGAGGTGGCACAGAGGCCGGGAGGGCATAGCTTGAGGCAGCCTTGGACCACACAACAGAAGGTGGCACTTGAGTGGAGTTCCAACGCAGGCCGTGGGCACCTTTTTAGAGGTGCCTTTGGACACGCTTTCTGCACTCAGGCATCACAGTAGGAGGTGGGCACCCACAATCAGTAGGAAGTGGAGACCCCGTCTACATGGAGCCCAGAGATCAGGTTTCCCAGCTTTCCGAACCTGTGGTGCTGAATGGCCATCTGGGGCCACTCGACACTCTGCTGTGGCAGGTGGGCACTGAGGAAGCAAGCCCGTGAAGGGGCAGCTGTCAGCCTGCAGAACAGCCTGCAGGGGCACATGAGACCTGGTGGGCAGCTTTGGAGGCACTGGATGCCATGCCTGTCTCAGCACTGGGATGGTGACACTTCCCTTGGATGTCCAGTGGCATTACTTTGGGTATGGCTCCTGTTCTTGAGGTCTCCAACCTGTATTTCCGGTCCTCCCAGAGATTCTGAGGCCTGCAATCTATCCTGGCTATAGATCTATAGATCTTTACTCTAAGAGTAGCCAGAATTAATTTTGGTGGAGCCCAAGTGTGTGTATGTGAGTAAGCAGAGAAGGAAGTGGCCCCAGGCAGAGGGTACAGTTTGAGCAGAAGCTCAAATGCCTGCAGAGCTCGGATGTATTCTGAAGATCATGGCAAGTCATGTGAGCTGTGTGGGTTGCAGGGTGTGCATTCGGGTGGTGGGGACCCCAGGTGGTGAACTTGATGAAGTTCTGCACTTGATGAAGTGGACTGGGACCACTGATGCTACCATTTCGGAGGTACAGCTTGACCTTGGGTGGAGACAATGGATTTCAAATAGGGCAGGAGTGACAGTTGATGAGAAATTCATGAGGATTTCTCTGGGACAGCCCCGAAGTGTGATTGGATCAGGTGACATGGAGACAGGAAAATCAGTGAGGGGATGGCAGCAGTCATGTCATGGGGCAGGTATTGGGTAGGGTGCCCCTGACCCTTGAGATCTAGCTGAGATGGCTCACCTCCTCCCCACGGTCATCCTAGGTCCTGCAGAAGGCTCAGTCTGACCCTCCTCAATTTCTGCCAATTCCCTGTGGTCAGCTGTGCTTTGGAGAGCCTGCCCCTGCTGTGTTCATTGCGATGTGTGGGTTTTCAGGTGAAACTCGGCGCCTTGATGCCTTGGTACTGACTGAAGCTCTGCAGGTGTCAGAGCAGGAACTGACGATTCACAACTTTAGCAACAGGCAAGCTGCAAGTTGCACTTTCAGCTTCCTTGTTCCTGGAATCTCTTCCGGAGGGACTCACGGTCAGCTGCTTCCCCTCTGGAGTGTGCTCACCCCACCCAACTCTCCTCTCCCAACCTGCTCCTGCCTCCTCTCCACTCCCACCCTCATGATTTGCCCATGGCGGAATACCAGACTGTCATCATAGGGTGGAGACCCAGCAAGTCAGCTCCCTGGAATTCCTTCCTCCAAACTCAGCTCCAGGCCCACTCTTGCATCTCCAGACCCACCAAAGCGACCATCCAAACACGGAAGCCATCTTTTCATTTTCAAAATTAAGGCTGGAAATCATCTTCTTATGGGGACAGAATGGGTAGCAATTATTTTCCCGCCTCTATTAGAGTGGTTAGTGGCATTTTGCAAACTAATAGTGGCTGATGCAAGACAGATGTTTGTCTCTCTGTGTGCAAGTCTGGAGGAAGGTGGTCCTGGGCTGATGGGGCAGTGTGGGGACCCTCCAGCCCCTTCTCTGCTTTCTGCCTCCTTAACTTGCTGCCTCCTGATCCAAGATGGCTGCCTGAGCATCCTGGCCAAAGGGAGCTGCAAGGCAGGCTGGGAAATGTAGTCTTTGAGTTTTCGATATAGTCTGTTAAAGCTTGAGGTTCACTTTATTGTGGATGAAGTGGCAAATGTATATTGGAGGAAATGAATGGTCTGTACTGCAGCTGTGAAATCCACTATCTTGGCAGTTACACTTGAAGCCACACCCCAAACTGGGGCTCCCTGCAGCCCCTGGTGCTGCTAGAGGTGGTGCGTGTCCCAGGGGCTCAAGACGGCTGCTGGGTGGGCTTGGGATGGAGGGTCCTGTAGGGATCACAGGCTTCACTGACATTCCTTCCCAGGCACAGTCCCAGCACTGCCTGCTCTACCCAAGGCAGGAGGACACTCAGTGGCACACAGAGCCATGTGACTGGTTCTGGACAAGTGACATGTGACATCTGGGCAGGAGACTTGACTTGCGGCACCAGCTCGCTGCTTCCCTCTGCCGTGGTGGGTGGTGTCTGACGTGGGGGTGCCCGTCAGCCTGAGTTTCTGGGTTAGGGTTGACCCCGAGCAGGGTTCTCAGCTGACCCTCGATGGCCACACAGCATGGTCAGGAAGTAACTCTTACTTGGTTTAAACCACTGAGATCTAGGGGTTTGTCAGCCGAGCATCACCCAGCCTGGCCCGATGGTGCCTGCGTCTCAATGCCCTTCCTGTTTGGGGGATACTCCTCAGCCTCTGAGGCCTATTGGTTGGCAAGCCTTCTTGTAGATGGCACAAATGCCAGATCTCCATGTCCCCAGCTTCCCCTGCAGCTCAGGGACACAGCTGAGTCAGCAGAGATGGTCCCATGGCGGCAGTGCCGAGGACCAGCTGTGGCCATGGCGTTGCTGGGCTCTCTGCATCGAGAGTTCTGCACGTGTGACCTCCCTGCTCCTTGCCTCGTTCCTGACCCTGGTTCCCAGCCTTCTTGTCTGTTCTGTGAGCTACCCAGTGTCCTTCCAGTAAATTCACCTCCAGCTTTAACCACCCAGCCCATTTATGTTGGCTGATGACTAAAACGCGGGGCCGATCTCGCGGGGCAGGGTTCCGTGCCGGGCCGCAGGGAGGCTGGCTGACTGCGTGCCCTGCATGCCCTTGTCTCTCCAGGAGCAGCCCTGCCTCTCTCTCCCAGGGCCAGGTGGAGGGTGTGGGCAGAGGGTCCTGCTCAGACTCGGTCAGCCTTTGGGCATGTGAACTTCACTTTCCTTATCTGTATAATGGGGCAAATAATAGGACCTCCCTTTAGGGTGGGTACGAGGAATGAATCTGAAGAACATACTGAGGGCTAGGGTAGTAGCTCAGTAGTAGAGTGCTTGCCTGGCCTGCACGGGGCCCTGGCCTGAGTTCCATCTCCAGTCCGGAACAATAAAAAAGAAGGATGTATCTGAGAGGTTTCCGGGAGCCATAAAACAAGCCCAGCACAAGTTCCCACATTATTACTGCACTAGTCCCCTTTGTCTGAGGGACACACATTCCAAGACCCCCAGTGGATGCCTGCAATCGCGGATAGGACCAAAAGCTGCATGTGCTGTATTTCATTCTTGATGTCGATCTTAGCAACCTCCGCATATGATTTTTCTTTCCTTGTTGGGCTGAGAACTTTGGCCTTTTCACTTCAAGGAAACACTCTGCAGCTTCCTGTTGACCTATCGTACTTGCCAGCATCACTACTCCTGCCCTTTGGGACCATTATTGAATAGAATAATGGTACTTCAGCACCAGCATTGTGATGCCATGATGGGTGATTTGGTAGCAGAGATGGTTACTAAGTGATTACCAGGAGGGTAGTGTATACAGCATGGATACGCCAGACGGGGAGGATTCGTGTCTCAGGACAGAACAGGGCAGTATAAGGTTTCACCACACTACTCAGGACAGTGTGCAATTTAAAACTTACGAATTGTTTGGAGGAATTTCCACTGAATGTTTTTGGACTGCAGATAACTATGGGCAACTGACAGGATGGAAAGTGAAACCAAGTGGAGGCGGGGGACCTGTAGTGTAAGTGCCGATGTGCATGGATGCAACCAACTGGAAAATCTTGGTTGGCATGACCAGGAAAAATAGAACCTAACATCTATCGCTTACCCCTGGTGAGAGTCACAGACTAGTTTTCTCCGTTCAGATCCTCTGATCTACTTAAAAGACCAGAGCACCCAGCCTTGAGGTAATGACGAGATTCCCCCGGTGGACTTGGTCAAAGCAGAAACGCACAGAGGTGGGAAAGGATATTGGGACTATTTTATTTAACTCTCAATTTGCAGAGTTCAGAGAGGGTGAACCACTAACCCGCAGTCACCCAGCAGTCTGTGACTGAGCTTAGGTTTGGGGTGGCCCTCTTTTCATCCTGACTGTGGGCTATAACCTGGAGGTAGAGTTGTACTGTCATCCTGATTGGCAAAAATGAACTGGAAATGGGACAGTTGCCCCTCAGGTTGATGACCTGCATCTTGTGACAACCCATGATCAGGATCCGCACACACTCCTGAGGAATCCTGCCAGAGACCCTTCTTTGCTTTCTCAGCCGTCTAAACCACTTTCTTGAGGGAGGGTGAAAGATTGCTGAATTGATCTTTTTAAATTAACAGGGATCTGAACCAAAGAAATTTGGAAGAGGAGAACTTTCTCACCCCCGCGGCTACCCGCTCCCACCCCAGATGAAGTGCCCTCTTGTTCCCGCGACTCTGCCCCAGATTCACGGGCTGCTTCCTGAATCGTTGGCAATTTTCTCTGCACTGTCCTGACAACGCTCGGCCATGAAATTAAAAAGCCAGTCACTGGATCTAGCTCCTGACGGCTCGGTCCCTGCCAGCCATGCGACAGAGCCAGGGAGAGGGAGCGAGGCCTGGCCTGCAGCGGAGGGATGTCTGCAGAATGACAATGGAGCATGGTGGGGACACTTGCCAGCAGTGGGGGAACAAGGGGACAGACAGGAAGGAAGAGTGGACGTGGGCTTCCACTGACGACTTCCAGGGTCTCGGCGGTGCCCCGGAGCCCTGGGTCCAAGACCAGCTTCAACTGCTGACACGCCGTTTCCCACACTGATGCCTGGGGAGGGGCGGAGAGTGGGAATTGAGGGAGGAAGTGGCTCCAAACTGGGGCCAGCCCTGGGGGCAGCGGCCCTAGCCAGCAGCCCCCTGCCCTGGCCTTCCTGTGTCCCCAAATGCAGACACCAGCACTCATGTCACACAATCCCCCTTCCCAGGAAATTTTAAGGAATCCTCTAAACTAGAGGAATTTTAATCGTCCTTAATTAAGAAGGCGCTTCCTAGAGGACCACTAGGGGGGCTCACTGTGACACAGGTGTCCCTGAGCCACAGGAGGAGGAGGAGGCTTGGCCTCTTTGCTCCCTGGTCCCAGACTTTGACTTGGGGACACACTCAAGCAAGGGGCCAGCAGGTGAACAGCCGTGCTCAGAGGGCTCTTGCTCCAGTTGTGGCCTTTCTGGGCTGCGTCCTGACCTCAGGCGGGGCAGGTGGCAGAAGAGGCATCTGGGCACTCAGTCTCAGGAAGGGGAGGTGAAGCTGAAGCCGCGGCTCCAGATGCTTGGCCAGGACCCCTCCAGCATTTGCTCACCTCTCTGAGTGTCTCCTTGTCTCGAAAGCAGGATCGCCATGGTGGCCACTCAGAGGCGGTTGGTGGCTTTATAAGGCTGCATGGGGCATGCTGGTCGAAGTCAGTGCTCGGGTCCCCTGAGTCCTGAAACAGTGTCATTGCTGGGCAGGCCTGGCACTCAGGGCCTGGGCAGCTGTGGGCACCTCCTGCTGAGCTGAGCACGAGGCTTCATCGCTCTGTCGTTCATGCAGGGGTTTGTGGGTGCTTTCTATGTGCTGGGTCGTGACAGCAAGCCCAAGGTGACACCCTCAGGGTTTGTGGCACTTACAAGCCAGCGGCAAACAAACCTCTGAACAAAGGAGATCAGGATCAAAACCATGTCAGGTATAAATAAGTAGGTGGTCAGGGAGGGCCTGCTGGGGCGGTGACGAGACCTAGGGGAGGAGAAGGGGCCAGCCCCACCCAGGCGCAGGGAGAGGACGCCCAGGGAGGCAGCAACAGGCCCCGGCGGAGGCACAAACATGGCCATGCTGGGAGGGTGGTGTGACTGCTGTTGATGGGACAGCAGGACGTGGCTGGCAGGTGAGGCTGGGGGAGGAGGCCCTGCAGGACCGTGGGCTGCTTCCCGAGGGCAGGACGCCTCACAGACGTGGTTTCACACTGTTAGCAGCCGCAAAGGCAGGAAGCCAGCCTGGAGCCCTGGAGCTGGGTTGCCGCCCATCATGGGTGAGGGTGCGGGTTGCTCTCCCCCATGTCTCTCCAGCAGCGGGCTCTGCCTGCCCTGTGCCCGGCGCCTGCTGGGCAGGGCTTTCTGGACGGTGACGGGCTCTGCAGAACTCAGACGTGTTCTCTGCGGCCTGGCTTGTTCCTTATCTGTGGCTATAACTGAACACCCACCGACTGGACGGCTTGTAAAGGATGGAAGTTTACTTAACTCACAGACCTGGAGGGTGGGAAGCCAAGAGCACCACCAGCTTCGGGGGCGGGGGGCTCCTTGCTGCATCCTGACAGGCGGGCGTCACGGGGTGAGGCAGCAGGCGGGCCCACTCAGGTCTGTCCTCCTCTCCTGACAGAGGCACTGAGGCCTCAGGGGCCCACCCACGGGACCTCACCTAACCCTGCACACCTCCCCAGAGTCCCACTTCTAAACACCATCAGCGTATGCACTTGGGATTCAGTTTCCAGCACAGGATTCTGGGCAGTGCTCTCCCCTACCTGGGCCACACCTGCCCAGGGTGAGACGTCTCTGTCCTCCCTGCACGGAGCCTGGGCTGGGGTAGGAGCCACTCTTCCCAAGCTGGCCTGAGGCGGGATGTGGCTGGCTGGCCTCCAGAGTGGGCTGGTCCTCCAGGCCCCAGGCCCCAGGACGAGCTTCCCCCTGTGACAAGCCTCGCCTGGTCAAGCAACGACAGAGGCCCTGAAGCCCCTCGGGGGTCCAGTCTGGTGTGCTGAGACCAGCTGGTCCACAATGTGGACACAACGTGGTGTCCCTGGGGGTCATACAACCAAGGGCCTGTGTCACTGTAGAGTGGAGACTCTCTCCACTGAAAGGGAGTGAAGAAACGACGAGGCATTGAACCAGCTCCGTTCAGGAGTTCCGTAGTGCCTGCCAAGCACCGACTCCTGCCACGCGTCACGTCAGTGCCGGTTGTATGCTAAATACGGGACTCCGCGGTGAACAGCATGGAAATGACTCTGGTGTTGGGGACACCAGCATTTTCAGCGTGGTGGTGGGGGTGAAGACATACAATAAGAGTGTGACTGTGAACCAGGACTAGGGAGAGAAAGGACTAGAACAAAGCACACAGCACCTGCGCTCCAGGTGTGGTCAGGCCTGGTCTGACGCCACAGAGGCTCAGGACGGCCAGTCACCAAGCTCTGTTTTGAGGGTGCGTATCAATCCCCAGAAGGCTCGCATGGCCGCGCGTCACACCATGTTAAATCAGCAGGGAAGCTGTGCTACAGGGAGAGTCTCAGTTCCGGCCAGGACTGAGCTTAGCTGGCAATCCTGATGTTAGTGAGAGTTGTTAAATTTAATGATCTGTTGACGGTGTTTGTAAACATGAAGACAAGGACGGATGGCAGGGCTGTGAGCATCTCCAGCATCAGGCAGGCCCGGGAGCTCAAGGGTGTGTGCCTGGATATTAACTGTCCCCTGCAGGCCGAGCCCCACCCTCAGGCTGGAGCCCCCACCCCCAGGGACCAGCCTACCCTGCTTTCCAAGTGGCCAGCCCGCAAATTCCCGGGTTGTCTTCTAGACTTGACCTTGTCACTAGGGCTCTGCAGATTAACCAGGCAGAGTTTGGACTGGGTGTCGTTCATTCTCCAGCGGGCTAGAGTTTCACCGTGATGAAGTCCACAATACCCACATCCAGGGGCACATGGAGGCGTCCCTGGGGCCTAGCAATCTCTTTGTGGCTTAGAAACACAGAATTCCTGTTCGAGAAAAGAGGGCTGTTTCTGCCTCCACTCCCATGATCCCATTTTGGTTTTAAGCACAACCCATTCCAGAGGGAATCCTCCTCCCCCTCAGGCCCTGCTCCTCCCTCTCCCCTGCACTCCCCTCCCCCTCCCCACCTCCTCCCTCTCCCCCTGCCTGCCCCCCTTTCTCTCCTTTTTAAGTCCCCACATGTCCTGGCTTTTGATCTGACTGTAGTAGTGACCCAAGGTCTTCATGTTCAAGGAAAGTCGGTCACGCTGGAGCTCTGACCTGAGCCACGGAGCTTCCACTGCCTCTGTCTTTCTCTGTAAAATGGGGGCAATTTAGCATCACAGGTATTTGTCAGATTGAATTTGGGCGGCTGCAGGGGGAGGGAGCAATGTCACCTAGCAACGCACTGTGCCAGAAGTGACCAATGAGGCAGACCTGCTGACCCTGACGTCCACCTTGGGTCCACCTTTTCCTGGGCAGGACCTTGACCCCTTCCTCAGTATAAATCCCCTGAGCAGCCAAAGCCACATGCGATTTCTTCTGGCTCTCCCACCCCGATTTTCACCCCAGGGGGCTGGAGATTTCGCCCGGGACAGACTCCAATAAATCTCAAGCCACTGCTTTTGTCTGACTCTGGTGAACCCGCCGGCGAGCGCACTCCTTTGGCCTCCTGCCGCCTTGCAAGCTTTACAGTATTTATTGGAGCAAGTATTAATTTCCCCAGTCTTCTGGTTCTGTGGGGACTAAGTGAGGAACAGATGGACAGTTCCTACCCCCGTGGGAGCTGCTCTGTGCCCGGAACTCTCCAGCGCTGGAGACAGACGCAGGAGGCCCTGGGCGCTGCGGGCAGGGCTCCGCACTAGCGGAGGTGAGGGTTAGCGTGGACCCAGGAAGCCTCCCGGGCAGGTGGGGATTCCACCGAGCCCTGGCTTGGAAGGACCTGGAATTGAGGGCAAGGCTCTCCTGAGTCTGCTGGACGGAGAACAGGCCTGGCCTCGGCACCAAGCTGTGCCCTCCATGTCCCCTGTCCCCACACTGAGAGGACTGGCCTTCTTGCTTCTGGCCCACCCCAGGTGTCTGCGATGTCACCCTCCTCTGCCCTCCTCTCTGGGGGACCAGCCGGGTCTCTCCCCCCTGCTGGCTGTAGGGACCTCCCTGGGTGCTCTGCTCCTGAGAACCAAATGGCAGAGACATTGGCAAAGCAGAGTGTGCCAGGAAGGGCCCGGGCTTTGACGTCACACGGACCTGAGTCTGGAACTGGCTCTGCTGTCATGGGCTTGGGCAAGCCAGTGGGCAAACAGCACTCAGTCCTCTCCTGTGACCTGGGAACCATCACCCCGCCTCGCCTGTCTGGGGGACTGAAGAAGAGAACATGAGGGCGAATGGTCTGGTGCAGACGGATGGGCCGGAAGTGCTAGTGCCAACATCTCCCTGGTCCAAGGATGATGGTGAAGGAGCCCCCTGGGGCAGACAGGCGAGGGAAGCATTCGTGTGGTGGGATCTGGTCACTCTGGCTTGGTCCAGTCTCTGGGTCCCAGGACAGGTGGACTTGGGACAGTGACTTATCCTATCTGAGCGCCTGCCTTGATCTGCAAAACAGAGATATCCAAGGGCCCCCTGGAGGACTGTGCTCAGCACCGCACTGGACGATGTACCTGGAGTGTTGAGCCCAGGGCCCCATGTAGAAGGCACTGGCATGTTGTCCTGGCCACCCCCTGAGCCGGTCACTGATGTCACACCCGTGGCCCCAGTGTGACTGGCTGTCTTGGGTCTTCCTTTGGATCCCACAGAGCACATCCTGTCCCCTAGAGCTCACAGCTGCCAAGAGGCTGTCCTGTCAAGAACAGTGTAGACCCTGGCAGCTGGCGCTCCAGGGGCCTCGTCACCAACCTGAAACACAAGCTTAGCACCCCGAGCACAGCCTGTGTCCCACTCGGGGCCCAGAACAGGCTCAGGGGGCTTCCTTGGCTGGCTGCTCCTCCGGGTGACAGCAGAGACGAAGGCCTATTGCCTCCATCATCTTTGTTCGGTGTTCCGAGGTTGAGAGCCCAGGAGCCCTGAGAGCTGAGGTGACATTGCAAAGGGAGGAGCAGCCTTAGTGCAGTTCTAATCGGGGCCAAGTGCCTGGGCCTTCTGGGGACGGGGCTGCAGGTCTGGCTCAGGGTTTCCATTTCACAGGCCGTAGAGGTTCTGCAGGCAGGAGGCAGAGACAGGGGAGGGGACCCCGGAGGAATGAGCCTCCAGGAATAGAAAGGCCTGCCGGAAAATCAAAGGGAAACACAGGCGTGGGCAGCTCTGGGGTCTGCTGACCGTCAAGGTTAAAGAGATGAGGATGATGCAGCTCACACGGGCTAAGTGCCTACTGTGTGCAGGTGTTTCTCTGGGCACACACTTGAACACAGCCCCATAGCCCCACAGCCCCACGAGGTGGGGCAGAACCCACTTTCCACAGAGGAGAACAGAGAGGCCCAAAGAGCAGGAGCAAGAGGCAACATCCCAAGAGCCATGTGCACCCCGCCATTAAAGAACCCACAGCTGGGCACGTGCCCATCAGCTGTGGGCACCTGCAGGCAGACCAGGAAGCAGGACAGCCATGCCAGTAAGCTGCAGAGGAGGGAGTGGGAGCAGGGGGCCCGGATGTAAGGACCGAGGGGATGGAGGCCTCGGCTCAGGAAGGCCCTGGGGCAGATCAGGAGAAAAGGAAAGAGTCCCAGCGGGCTGGGCGGGGCCCTTGGCAGGCAGGGCTGGGTGGGGAGGTGGGCTGGGCTGGGTGCCTGAGTGCCGGGAGATGGGACTGGCCTCCACCTGGTCAGTAGTAGCCGTCTGGAGCAGGGTGCCTAGGTCGCTGCTCTTTCGCTTGGCACAGGGAGAGAAGTGGAAAAAACAAAAGTGGTTTGGGAGCCAGGCCATTCTGGTTTTCATCTTGATTTTCCCTGCGAGTTTGCACTGTGTGTCCTTGAGGAAGTTACCCAACTTCTCTGAACAAAGTGAACAATTATATGCATTTCATGGGGTTTGGAGAGACTGAAATATTACAGTGTGTGCCAAGTGCAGCTGCTCCGTGGTAGCAGCCAGAGTTATTATTTATTAACAATAGGAACCCGCCTGTTTATTGTCACTTTTAAAAAAAATATACCTGTCTCCAAAACTCTTGCTTTCCTAGGACCCGGCCTTCTAACACCAGAAATAGAAGGATCCCCCTTGGCTCTGGAAGAACTCTTACTTAGCCCTCAAGATCCATTTCAAGTTTCCTATCCTGTGGGACCTTTGCCACTTTCCCTAGGGCAAAGCAAGACCCTCTCTGTCCTGCCTCCACCCTGGCCCTGGTCACCTGGGTGGTGGTCATGGCCGTCCATGGTCTGTCCTCTCAGCCAGATGGGGAGTTTCAGGAGGCACAGAGACTGCCGGTTCCCCTGGCTCGGGGGCTCTCAAGGATGTCTGCCCACACTGGGGGCCACAGGCTGTCTCAGGGGACTCATGAGGTTGGAGCCACCCTCACCGTGTCTTGGGATGCCACTTGCCCTTTTCATCGTGTGGTCACCTGTGCCACGTGGGCGAATCCTCTGGCAGGTTGGTGCTGACTGAGGGGGTCCCACCCAGGTGTACGAGCCACGTGCCGCGGCTGCATGGAAACAGGCAGTTCCACTGCAGAGGGTCCTGAATGGATCAGCAAGATGATTAGTTTTTGAACACTGCCAGACTTCTTGGTTTTAGTGCACTATAATTATGTAACAGTGGGGTTCATTCTGACGTGTGCAATGGTGCATGGAATGGTGTCCCCCTTCACCTGAAGCGCGTGTCTTTTTAATACTCTGTGTGAGAAATGGGAAGTGTGCATACAGCACTGTGGCCACAAACCCGGGTGTGACAGTGGAAGGGACTGTCAAGGGCCAGTGCTCATGAGGCTGCTACACGGAGCTGCAGGGGCGCCCTCTGCACCCCGTGCCCTCTACCTGGTTGGTGGTCAGCCTTCTCAGACCAGCTCCGCCCAGCAAGCCTGTCTTCAGTGTGAGCAGTGGACTGTGTTTGCCGCCAATGGTTGAACTCAGGCTGCTTGGTGGGAAGGGGGCTTGGAGCCTGTTCCCGGAGCTCCTCCGCTTCCCTGGGGTGTCTCTGCTGAGGTCTGTGGTGGTACCGGGGCTCTGACTTCTGGGAATGAGATATGTCCGTCGGTGGGAGATCTGCAGACCCAGGGAAGCTCACTTTCCACATGAACAGCGTGAGGCAACGGTGAATCAGACCTGGGTACAGGAGTGGCTCACAGAGCAACCCAGACGGGTGGACTCGCATGTGACAGGTTTTATAAAGACTCCACATCCCAATGGCCCTGAATCATCTGTCAGGTTCAGTGCAGTACGGAGGAGGAATGTCCATACGTATCCAAGAGGATATTAAAATACTTCCTTAAAGGTGAAAAAGTGCCCAGAAAAACCACTCCGGACGCAGGAACTCACACAAGAGATTTTTTTATTAGGCAGATGAACAGCATCTGCCCTGAGAAGAAAGAGAAAGATAGGGAGAACACGGCCGGGGAGCTTCTTTTAAGCTCTGGAACTTCATGGGCAAAACAATGATAGGGCCAATTGCTCAAAGTTGAATTTTGGTGGGCTAGGGATCAGCCAATGGCTGGCGATGACAGGCTGACAAATGGACCAATGGTGGGCTAGCTATGGGGAAGGGGCGGGGAGCTGTCATCCCCCCTTGTGTCCTGTGCCCAACTGCCAGAGAGGGAGCCCCTCATGGTTGGACCATGGGCTGGTAGGCAGCCCGAGGCAAGGGTCGAACTGCAGGGTAAACCCAGCCCTGCTGCCTGCCGTGGTGAGCTGATGGGGGGGCAGGGCCACCCGGACTGACAGCTGCGATTGCCTCTGCCCGACAGGTGCGGCCCTTGCAGTTTTTTTTGTTTTGTTTTTTTTTTTTTGGTGGTGCTGGGGATTGAACCCAGGGCCTTGTGCTTGCAAGGCAAGCGCTCTACCAACTGAGCCATGTCCCCAGCCCCATTGCAGTTTTTTACATGACACTTCCACCTTTCCCAGCTCAGATCCGTGTGAGTCCAGCTCCTCTTCATCTGTGCTAATCAGAAGAAGGTATCATGTCAGACTGAGTGTAGCAGAGGTGGGAATCCAGTCGACTTCCATCAAGCTCCACTGAAAAAGGAATGTGAATATGTACCACAACGCCCTAGAGGCTCCATTCTGTAGAATGTTATGTAGTCACACGTAAAGGATTTGTAATTGTGTGATCTTCAGCTTTCTTGTATGAAAGTAAAGGAAGCTCTTTGAGGTCTTTGATAATTTTTAAGAGTGTGCAGGGGGCTTGAGAACAAAAACCTTGGGAATTCTGGACCTGTTCATGGATGGCACATAGTAAGTGCTCACTAAGTAGGTGTGCTGTCCAGGTCTTTGGGGGCAATGACTGCCAGGCTGCCTCGTTCTGGTGTCACTCTGTGTTAGTCCATTTATTGTTATTCTCATGAAAGACCTGAGAGAGCCTAAATTTATAAGGAAAAAAAGTTTATGGAGCTCAGTTTTGGAGCCTGAAAGTCCAAAAGCCCAAGATCCCGAGTTGGATAGCAGGAACACCTGAGGGGACCCCACCTCAAAGAAAGGAAGCTAGAGGCTGCACCCCACAGTGACCTTGAGGGCACGCCCCCAACAACCTATAGACCTCCCACCTGGCCACACCTCATCAAGGTCCACAGAACATTGAGGCCAGTTGTCCATCGGCACTCCTTTGGGTGGACAGACGTCCAGACATGTCCCTGGTGCTCCTGTCCCTGGTGCTCCTGCCCCTGGTGCTCCTGGAAGGACTGTGTCTGGGCCGCCTGGTCATCTCATCTGCTCCTGGGTCTCTATGTGGGGCTGACGTGGTGACCTTGGCTCTCCTTGGAGCGGAGTTCTCTGTGGAGTTCATGCTGAGTGGGATTACCCATGAGCCTTCACACCCACCCAGGTCTCTCTGCTGACTGCAGGCTCTGACCCCATTTGTTCTCTGCCTGGTGGCTGGACCCAGGCCAGACTGGGAAGCCGATAGAATGGCTAAGACAGTAATTTGCAATTAAATTTCAGAAATATTGGGGGTCAAGTCTGGGGCAGATGTGGGCTATTTTTAAAGATGGACCATTTCAGAAGGGAGCAAAGGTGGCCCCCCACCACTTGGGCCTTCTGCTGCTGGGCCCAGGGAGCCGCTGTTGCGGCAGGGAAATGCTGATTTTGCTCTTCTTGCTCAGAGGCAGACAGAGGCGAGGGAGCAGTGACCTCTCCTTGACACCCTGTAATCCAATCTCCTCTCTCCTTCCTTTCTCTTCCCCGGGATCCCTTGGGAATTCCCAGGAAGAGCACATCTTCCTGGTCGGGCTGAACGGCTGCCTGTCATTAAAGCCGAGGCCGCGCACGCTGGAGAGACTGGAACTGAGGCCTGGTACGGAGGCGATTAGCCAATGTACACAACAAATAAACAAAGAGCCCCTCAACCCGCCGGCTTCTGGCTTCTGGGGGCTGAGATCGCCCGGGGCTTTAGCATCACCAAAGCCCCCGTGGAGGCCTGTGCACCTGAGCTGGCTTTGCTGGGGTCTCTGTTGAAAAGGGACTTCTGGGAGAAGGAGCTGGGTGTGGCTTGGGGTGTCACAGAGACCTTTGTGAGGTGTCCTAGGCTGAGCTTCTGGGAGGCAACCCCAAGGAGATGGTGTTTGGGGGAGCAGGCTCAGGAAGCCGGACTGTGGAGGAGCGAGTGGGTCAGGGCCAGGCGGAGGAGCGAGCCGGGCTGTGAGGCCACAGACTCAGGGGCCCAGCTGAGCCCTGGAACTGGGGAGAGTGGGCAGCCCCAGGCCATCGTCTTGAATCAGAACCAGGACTCCTGGTTTTGCTCCCACACCATGCTCAGGCCCTGGTGGGCAGCTACCGGAGGGAAGGGTCAGAACCTACAGCCATGAGGCCATGCAGCTCTGTAGCCTAGTGCCCATCCCAGGGAAGGACTCACTAACAGCCACAGCAGCCTGCAGCCTTGGAAGCCAGAAGCATGGACAACTGGTCCCCAGGGGGGATTCAGATGGCGCATGGTGGTGAAGTCCCAGAGGCCATCTGAGGATGTGGGCGTGAGAAATGCCCGCCATGCAGGAGGCCACAGTGGGCAGAAACCTCAAGCTCCATGTTTAAAAGGACCCAGAGGAAACAGGAGGGCACTGGGCGTGTGTCTGTGTAACTGAGTGAGACACTGCACACACACGTGGCGTCCGCTGGGAATCCGGGCTCCTGGAGGATAGGCTCTGCTCAGGCGGCTCTGTGACTGTCCCGTGCCTCAGTTTCCTGGTGTGCACAATGGGAACGTCAACGGCAGCACATAATTTCATAAGAAAGGTGAATGCTCAGAACAGCGGCGGGCACTGGGGGTGAGCGTGAGCGGGCAGGGTGGTGGCCTCTGTGGTTATGTTATGGCGCTATGCCAAGGGCTCAGCCACCACAGCGGGCCTCGGACGCAGCCACCACCCAAGGTCTCCCGAGGGCCCGGTTGTAAATCTCTGTCCTATTGGAAGAGGCATGCTGGATTTGTGCCTAACACAGTACAGAGCATACAGTCGGTGCTCAATACAAGCTCCCTAGACTGTGGCTAGATGACTGGCACGTGCGCTGAGGGGGGATATGTAGCCGGGGAGATGGAAGCCACAGAGGAGTCCTCCGAGACCCCGCTGCGGAGGGCACGGACTTCCTGGGTTGAGGACTTTGCGGTGGTGATTGCTGGAGCTGAGCTGGACGGGCGGTGGCACAGGAGCTGGCAGTGTGGGGCACACACGGGCAGCCTGGCGGGACAATCCGGTGGCGCCAGGGAACCTGCATTTTAGCAGCTCCCCACCTGTTCCACTTTAGGGGCGCCAGCAACTTCTCTAAGGAGGCCTTCTCTAAATTGCAGGGTGGAATGACCTTGTCCAGAGGTCATGGCTGGGACAACCACTCCAGATGGAGAGATTTCCCTGTAGACGTCCAGATTTCTTGTCCTCTGGGGAGTCTGGAGCTCAGCAAGCCTGGGCTTGTTGTTCTCCTTAATAGCAAAGGGGCTTAGTTGCCCCTGCTCCCTTGGGACAGGGCTGCTGTCTCTGGGAACCACCTAGAGTTCTGGCCCAACCCCAGTTGGATCTGAGTCTGGGACCCTCGCTGGTCCAGTTCCCTCACTCTGAAGATTAGGACTGTGAGGTCCCGAGTCAGAGAGGCTCAGGCTGGAGGGCCGGGTGGGATGCCCAGGTCCGAGGTGGCCCCCGCAGAGCTGCTGGGTAAGCTGAGACCTGAGAGTGGCTGAGTCGAAGGAGGAAGACGCTGGGCCTGTGAGCGAGTAGCAGATCCAGGGTGGGCCCAGGCGGGGACAGCCACCAGCAGCAGGTGCAGACCAGGGCGATCCTGAGGCAGGGCAGGGCGGTGTGACCCAGGACAGGAGGGAGACAGTGGGTGGAAGGAGGATGAGCAGTCCTAAGGGACAGGGAGCAGCTGGTGGCTATTTTTGCATAAAGACACACGGGGTGAGCCTTCCTGAGCAGCAGGAAGCACAGCTCCAGGATCAGGATGGGCAGGGCCAAGGGGAGAGGAGGGTCCTGGTGGTGTGACTTGGGCCCTGCACCCAACTTGTCCTAGGAGTTGGTAAGTATCCCCCGACCCAGGGTGTCCAGAGGGAAAAAGAGGCTTCCGGCTTAAATTCTTAGTAAACAGTGAATATTGTTTATACCAGAATGCTGCATGCAGTTCTGAGGACAGGTCGACGGCAAAAAATTCATCAGGTGTTTATCCAAAGTTTAAATCTACCTAGGCATCTGGTATTTTTATTTGCCGGATCCGCCACTCAACCCGGCCCTCTCTGGGCTTAGCCGGCCTGGTTGGGTTTCTGAGTCTGGCCACCAACAGATGTCAGCGGAGGCAGGCGGTTGTGCAAGTGGAGCTCAGAGAGGGGTCAACTTGCCCAGGGTCACAGATCAGCAAGTTGCAGCAGCTGGGATGAGCTCAGGTGTGTGACTCAGGACCTCGTGATCCTGGCTACCTGGCCTCTGAGGGGAGAGCTGAGCCACGGCAGAGGAGATGGATCCGAAGCCGGGGCTGCACAGCTAGGTTGCAGGTGTGGAGCAGTAAGGGGCCGAGGGGCCGGCAGGGTTGCTGCTGAGGGCCGACATGGCTTTATTATGTGGTTTGTTAACTCACCCTCTAAATTCTTTTCGTGGTGCCGGGGAAGGAACCCGGAGCCTTGCTCACGAGAGGCAAGGGCTCTGCCTCTGAGCTCCAGCTCAGCCTCATTCTCTAGATATTTATCTTGCACTGACCACGTGCAGGACACGATGCTTGTCTCTGTGACATCTGAAGTGGATCGATGGCATCATTATTCACCCACCCCACTCTACAGAATGGGAGAATGAGGCCTGGAGAGGCCCTGGGAGCCATAGAAGCTCAGGCTATACACACCCCGGCCTCCTGCCCAGTGCTCCGGGCCACTCCTGAGCTTGCTGCAGATGCAAACCCCCACCCCCCATCTGAGCAAAGGGACGCAAACTGAAATCACCAGTGGATGTCTCTGTGTCCACCTCTGGTGGATACCTCGGTGTGGCACACGATGCTCAGTCCTGCTGCCTGGTACTCTGCACCCTGGTCACAGCCCTCCCTGCAGGGCCTCAGCCATGCCCCTGTCTGGTGCCCGGCCACATCTCCTTTCTACCTTGTGGGATGGAGGATGCTGGGGAGGGGGCGGAAGACAGCAGCTTGGGCCTCAGCAGAGCCAGAAGCTGGAGCCAGGCCTCTGGTGTCATGGTGACAGTTACTATGGAAACTCACCAGCTGCACTCAACACGCCTACCAGGATCTGTAGGGGTTTGTCACAGAGCAGAGCCAACAGAGGGGGAGCTCTGTAGTATTTAGAGTCTGGAGTGAGAACCAAGTCTCAGCCTGGGCTGCCCGTTCCTGCCTCTCCATCTTCCTCCCTGCCCCTCCCCCTCTGGCCCCTTCCCCTGTGTAGCCTGGAGCATGGCCTTTGGGGGTGTGGCTACTGGGCTGCAACCAGTGACGCCCTCTTTGGCTCATACACATGGCTCATTCTCACCCCAAGCCTCCTCTTGATGTCTTCTTTCATTCAGCAAACACTGAGTGTCTACTAGGTACAGGGCACTGCTCTGACTGCCAGGGACACAGCAGTGACCAGGACAGACATGGTCCTCGCTCTCACGCAGCTGCTCTCATGCAGATCTAGGCTGGAGTGACACGGAGTTTAGAACTTAAGTCAATGAACAGGAACACAGGCAGAGCCTTGGGAAGAACAGAGGGGGCATGGGACACCCAGGGTCGGGCTGTGGGGAGCTGTGTCCAGGAGCAGGACTGTCCTCCCTGAGTCATGTCACTCCACTCCTTGGGGTTCTGGTCTCACTGTGTCATTTGGTCCCTGAGTCACAGCTCTGGTGACACTACAAAGTCACTGCCTGTCTTCTTCCCTAGACTGCTTCCTCCTTGGAGGCAGGAATGAAGCTTGATGTGTCCCCATGTCCCCAGTGTTTGGCCTGCATCAGGGACTTGATAAGGCAAAAGCACTGACGGGGTTTCATGGGTCAGGATCTGTCACACACAGCCTCTTGCTCCCCTGGAGAGGGACTTCTTGACATAATGATGATCTGTCACATTTTGTCACTTTGGAGATTGAGGATCCAAGACTCAGCCAGGTTAAGTGATTCCACAGCTGGTGCATGGAAAGACCGAGGTTCAAACCCTGCTCTGCGTCCCGGTGCCCCTCCCATGAGACAGGTCCCTCTTTTAAAAGGCGCACGCGAGTGGCTCTTAGTCTATTCACAGAGTTGTGCAAAAGCATGAGGGAGATCCATTTTAGAACACTTTCATCACAAAACAGAAAAACAGCCTCCTTCCTCTCGCTGGGCCCCAACCCCAGCTTCGTAGGAGGACTCGAAAGTCCACAAGTTGGCTACGTTTGTAAACTCGGAGCCCAAGACTTCTGCGCGGGAGGCCCGCCTTTCTCCTGGCCCACCAGGAATGTGGCGCTTGCTGATTGGCATTTTCAACATAGACACTTAGCTCCTCTGAATTAAGGCCCCCATGCTCCACTGCAATATCTCAAAACAACCTACAGACAAATAATCCAAATTCCAGGGGTGCCTTGGGGACTTTCCTAGCTAGAGTGCGGAGTCTGCAGAACATGTGGTCGCTCAGAATGTCTGGAATTCACCAGGTCCTGGGTTTCAAAGCCCGAGGCCTTTTGAGGTCTGACTTTACGGCATCTGCTGGCTGCAGTGTGGGGGCCCCTGGGGCTCTGGGAACCCCAGGAGCACCCTATCCTCAATGAAGGGACTGGGTCCGGTTTAACCCAGATGCCCAGTTCATGGCTGGGAAAGTCCCTCGTCCCCAGACCAGTGGAGTGGGCTGCATATTGATCTTTTTCTTATGTCAGGGAGGCTCCATTGTCTCCAACTTTCATCTCCTTCCCTCTTCGACCCCCACAGTGTTGAAAGGTTACAGAGAGAACCCATCCCCCAGCTTCCCGCACAAAAAATTGTGAATGTGCACATGAAGCCCCCGGATGCCCCATTTAGCGGAATGTCCAGCACCTCTCTCCTGGTCTCTGCCCTCCTTCCCTTGGAAGTGTGCTAGAAACTCAGGTTCTTTATCAGTCTTGGGGGTCAGGCTGCAGCCAGAGGCAGGTGAGTGCCCTCCAGAGCGCCTCACCACCCTGCTCCTCACGCTGGCAGCCTGCTCGAGATCACTCTGCCCACACTTGGGATTTGCATGGACAGTCATCCCTCGGGGACTGCAGGAGACCCCTGCAGATACCAAACTCCATGGGTGCTCAGGACCCTATGTAAAATGGCATGGTATTTGCATATAAGCTACATAATACTGTGCATTTTAAATCATCTCTAGATTACTTGCAATATCTGATACGACACAAATGCTATATAAAGGCTATATTGCATTATTTAGGAAATGGTTACAAGAAAAAAAGTCTTCATGTGTTCAGTACAGGTAAGGTTTTTTTTTTTTTTCAAACAGTTTTGATCCACTGCTGGTTGAATCACAGGTGTGCGACCTGTGGACGGCACCCAGAGCGCCCATGTGAAGCAAGCCTGACCAGTTGAAGCAGAAAAGAACCTCCCGGAGGTGCCTGGTTGGGTAGCTCTTGGCTTATTTGAGTGGACCAGAGACCCAGGTTTGGAGGTCACCCAGAAACAACTTCCCAAACCACACCTGGGAGCCGTCCTGTGAAGACACAGCTGTCCTCTGCTGGGCAGAGACTCGGCGGCCTGCACCAGGCTGGACGCTGGATTCGGGACCTCCACTGCCTCTGGAAACCTGGTGTAGTTCACAGCTGCTGTCCTTGCCAGGGTGGACCCTGTGCAGTCCCTCCCTCTGGGTTGTCAGTGCCCTTGGTTCTGAGAGGGTCACAGCTGGCTGGGGTCAGCTCTCTCGCCACCAGGGAGGCTGGGGACTGCTTCTGCCTTGCAGTGGGAGGTGGTCTCTGCCCACCATGCACACACAGAGGTGGAGAGACCTCTGAAACCAGCAAGCCAAACAAATGATCAGAGACACCAGGGCTTTAAGCAAATTCCCATCCCCTTCCTGTTGCCCTCTGACCTCTGTATGAAGGTGTCAGCTGGATTTCCATTGCTCTGATGGGTGCCTGAGAGAATCGGCCTACACAGAGAGAATTTTTGTTTGTCTCATGCTTTGAGAGGTCCCAATCCATGATCGGCTAGAACTGCTACACTTAGAGCCCTGGTGGGGTGCTGGGTGGCAAGGATGGGAAGACTGAGGTGGGACAAGCTGTTGCCCACAGCCAGGGAGCAAAAGAGAGAGGGAGGAGGAACCAGGCCACACAATCCCTTCAAGGGCATGGCCCAGCCACCTGAGGGTCTTTCAGTGGGCCCCACCCCTTCCCAGTAGCACCACAGGCTGGGGACAAGCCTTCAACATGTGGACCTTTGGGACACTTAGGTGAACCATCACAGTAGGGGTGAAATGGGACAGCCATAGCCTTCAAATAGGCCCTATTTTCCCTCCCCAGGGCCATGGGCGTTTCTACCTGCCTGGCTTTCTATAACTTAGATGAAGATGAGCAGCGCTGTAGAGAATGAAGTGACCACTCCAAGGTGACCTATTACCCACAAGGACCCAAGTGGAGGGGCTGGTCCCCAGAGGAAAGTGGGGGTGCTGTTTCCAAATGTTTTGCTGTTTACAAACAGTAGGTGATTGCCATAACCGGGCATCCTGTGACCAAGGGATCAGGAAATAGGAACAACACCCTCTGGAAGACTCAGAGGGACATCTCTGGAATTAGCCAGAGAGCATGGCCTCCTCCAGCCCCTGTCCTCCCCTGGCTGGGGAGGCCCTTCCCCACGATGGTCTGGGAGGGCCTTGGAGCTCTGTCCATCCTTGAGGGATCTGTGCTCTGTGCTGAGGGACCCGTGTGGACTTGGAGAAATCTGGGTCCTATTTTGGACTCTGGTTCTTTTTTGCAAGATGGGCAACTTCCTTCACCTCACTCTCAGAGGACTGCCATGAAATTTAAATAAGATTTTCAACATAATCCAGGGGTTGAACACTCCTCATCCAAAATGCTTGAACCAGAATTGTTTCAGATTTCAGATTTTTTTCCTGGAATTTGGAATATTTGTATATATACAATGAGATATCTTGAGATATATTTTGTTTGATGTCTAAATACAAAATTCATTCATGTTTCATAGACATCTTGTCCACATGGCCCAAAGGTAAATTTAGACAATATTTTTAATGATTTTGTGTATGAAAAAAATGTTTATAATACACAAATGTCCACTTGTGGTGTCATGTTGGTGCTCTAGAAGTCCCAAATTTTGAAGCACTTCAGACTTCTGATTTGCAAATTAGGGATGCTCAACCTGTCTATAACAGTATAGGGCAGAGAGTGAAGTAATCCTTGATTAAAGATAGCCATTTTCATAATGCTGATAACACTGCAAATAATTGTCACCATCATTGTGCTAGCCTGCAGAGTGACCCTATTCCTGACCCTATTCCTGAGCCTCGGTTTCTCTGCTGCAGTTATGCCTACTCTCACCAGGTCATTGGCAGAATGTTTTAGAATCATGTGGGAGGGGCCCTGCCAAGAATCTATAGCACAGAAGGGCACAGCCCCCCCCCCCCCATTTCCCACTTCTGTGTGGATTAAGGGGAAAAGTCATCTCAAAGCATTCTCATGGTCACATCAAAACCTTGATGGAGTCCAGGGCCAGGGGCACTCTCCAATGTAGACGATGTGGGCACAGCCATTCTCCCCTTAGTGGTGCCCAGACTCGGGAAGGCAAGGCATGAGACACTGTTTTATTGTTCAAAGGTGTTCCCCGCTCCTGAACTAACTTCAGGTTGGCCACGTGATCAGTTATGGCTAAAGAAGTGTGTGTGCACTGGACGGGGTTACTTCTGGGAAAAGCATTAGGGATTGTCTTGTGGTTCCCCATGGTCTTCTCCCCTTTACCACAAAATTACATGGTTGCAGATAAAGGCCTGTTCATTATCCTGGGTCCCTGGGTAAAGCAGACATGGAGTCTGGGTACAGCTAACTCACAGTGGACACCTAGCATGGGTGAGAAATGGCCATTGTTAAAGGCTGCTGAGAATTTGGAGTCAGTTTTGATCATGGCCTAATCTAGCCTGTTCTAAAAGAGGTGGGTCACATACCTCAAGCAGCTGTCTCCCTCTGTGACCCTTTGCATCTAGTCCTGAATACCCCTTGGGAATGGGAGACTCAAAGCATTCTTCCCAGAGGCAGGACAGGCAGCTGTGTGCAGTGGGACACCATCTCAGTGTGTGGAGTGGTGACCAAAGGGGTGTAGGGACTGTGACCTGCTCTTCGCGGGTCAGCCCTGTTAGAGGCAGGGTAATGACACTGTGGGTGGCCTAATGGCCTCCTTTGGGCCTTTGCGTCCTGCCAACACATGCCTGAGTTTCTGAGGTCTCCACCCAGCTCCACACTGACCCCACCCTAGGTCTAGGAATCACTCAAAATGGAGTAGCGCCCGTCTACCAACTATTTTCAGTTTATCATTAGCTGGCACTGAAGAGAAGTTGAAAAAGCAGGTGTTTAGAAACTTTTACAGCAATTTGCCCTGGCCCTGGCATCCAAACGTGAGCAGTCGATGCCTCCCATCCACAGGGTGTACACCACTTTAGGCGCTGTCAAAACTGCCTGGCAAGCCGGTCGCGGTGGCGCACGCCTGTAACCCCAGCACTTGGGAGGCTGAGTCAGGAGGATTGAGAGTTCAAAGCCAGCCTCAGCAACTTAACGAGGCCCTAAGCAACTCAGTGAGACCCTGTCTCTAAAAAAAAAAAAAAAATAGGGCTGGGGATGTGGCTCAGTGGTGGAGTGCCCCTGGGTTCAATCCCCAGTACCAAAAACAAAACAAAACAACAAAACTGCCTGGCAAATTCCGCGTCATAAAGGAGCATGCGAATCACGTGCAAACGCGCATGCGTTGAACTATGGCATGTCTACGCCAAGCCTGCCAAGCCTCTTCACTTGCTGGTGATTGGGTGAGGCTGGGACACGTGACCCAAAACTGGCCAATGAGACACGAGGAATAGCTTGATGGGGTTTCTGGGGAATTTTTCCATATCGCTGATAAAGAGGCGGACAAAGACACTGTTGCTCATTTTCCTTGGGATGGTTTGAGGCTGGGTGAGACGCCTGGTCGGTCGCGGCCCTTCCTTTGGATGCTCACTTATGTGAGAATGCATCTCCTGGGTCTTGACAGGTCGGGGCTGGCTCTGCTGTCATTGCGGTCCCCGCCCAGCCCACTCACTCGGGGCCACGAGGAAGGCGGAAGTCCCCTGCCTCCCCGGTCCCTCCCCAGTCAGCTGACGTCAGGGGGAGCCTTGTCCGTCACCTGCTGCCTTTCCATCAGCTCTCATGCACCGACACTTTGAAGACACCCAGTTAGGAAAGACAGCTTGTCCCTCAAGCACCTCACCGTCAAATCACAAAACCTAAAACCATATGCAGATAAAGCCAGCTAGGAAGTGGCGCATATTCTAGAACATACCCAGACAAATGGACATGCGACTCTCGAGCAGGACAAGTTATTTCCAGTGGATTGTAATAACTGACATGAAATCCCCAGGCCCTCTGGCACATAGCTGAGGTTATAGCTTTTTTTTTTCTTCATTTTGACTTCATTGTAAAAACTCTGCTCAAAAAGGGAAATTCTGGCTGAAAACTGTCACTATCCCGTCATCTTTCATTTCTCTATTCAACGTTCAGATTCAAGTGCTACATTTTGGTAGTCCTATCACAGAAGGGTTTGTGTTTATGATCCATGTTATAGTCATGTTTACTTAATACCAGGTACATTTTCCACTTGACTGCAGAGTTTTCCCTGACTTCCCCTTTCCCTCTTTTATCCCACTCTTGTGCCCTGAGGTGGTAGGCATCCTTCCAGAACTTTCTCTATGTTCACACCAACATGTATGAAGATCTTGGTTTTGGGTTTTTTTTTTTTTCCTAATTCTGGATCACACCATATACATTTCTCTGTAGTTGCTTTTCTTATTTAATGATACGGTAAAACTTCTTTCCCACCCTGTATCACAAAGAGCTGCTGCATTCACCTCTGCCCGGTTCCTCTGGCCAGTGTGTTCAGGACGCCCGTGGTGAGGGCACACTCTGGCAGCAAGTTTTTGTCTGGTGTTTCTGCACCCTTTTCCCTTCTGCTCTCTCCCAGGTCACTTCTGGGCTTATCAGAGTCCAGGTGTGTTGATCCATATGCCTGTTTCTACCATTGCACTCTCAACTGTAATTCTGTAATTTCATCAAATATTTTACAGAGCAGTGCAATTAAGTGAGTATAGAATTCGGAACATCTTGCTTTCTATGAAAACTAAGTTAACTGCTTGGGAAAGGTTTGCTATATGTAGCTTTCTAAAGATACTTTCCATCAAGACATAGTTGAAGATTTGGCGTGATTCAGTATATCTTTTGCTGTGGGGGGAACCACCTCATGACCTTGTGATTTGGAGCCGTGGTGATCTGTAGTCGCTTGTGACTTCAGGGTTTCTGGGTTTCCCTGGGCTCTCTAGCAGGGCAAGGTGTAGCTGGAGTCCACGGGGCTCAGAAGTCCAAGGGTGCCTCACTTGTCTGTCTGGTAGCTGGTGATGGAAGCAAAGGTAGATTCGCTGCCTCTACATTCTCACTCCTCTTTAAAGAGAGCAGAGTTGCAAAATGTGGGTGATGTATTACAGACATGGTTGTGCAAGAAAAGTAACATGGAGCTCCACTTGGCAGGGAATGCCCAGTGGAAAGTCCTCACCCTCATTGAAATAGAGGTAAATAACTGTATGTTTCTAGGTTTAAGTTTAAAAATATTAAAGCAATGTCTTTTTAAAGTGACTTTTAATGGACTGACTTATTGCAATTATGGTGGAGAAGAGGGCTTCTGTGGTGCCCCAGGATCTGTGAGGATGTGGTAAAAATCCAGACTGTTTCTCCTGCACGGTCACTCGGCAACTGTCAACCCAGAAGATTTCTGTGACCACGAAAGTCATGGGCATTTCTCTCCACCAGCAAGCGAGCCAGCAGTTCCGACCCTGTCAACCTGGAAGACAGGTAGATAGTGTCAGATGCCAACTGTCAGCCCCAGGCTGTTTTACCTCTGCTACTGATGACCAGCCAGAAATCAGGGTTCCTACCAACCCCTCCCCAGATCATTAAAGTTGCTACAGTGGCCCAGGGGACTGGGCAAAACACTCACTGACCAGTGCTAGTTTGTCATAAAGGATATTGCAAAGGACACAAATGAACACCAGAAGAAAAGACACTCCAGCAACAGATGTGGGAAGTGTGAAGAGCTCCCCTGCCCTGCGGACCCCCAGACTCAGGGACCTCTGCGTGTTGGCCATCCAGAAGGTCTCCGCACCCTGTCCCTCTGGATTCTCCCAGAAGCTTCGTTGTGTAGCCAGTTTGGTTACATCATGGCCCTGTGGTGATGAGCTTGACCCTCAGACCCTTTCACCTTTCTGGGGTAGATCCTGCTGTGACCTTTCCAGTGACCAGCCCTCCGGAAGCTACCTGTGGCTCCAGGCACCAGCCATCTCATTCACATACAAAACATTGATAACTGAAGGTTCCAAGGATTTTAGGAGTTCTATGCCAGCAAATGGGGATGAATCCTAAAGGAATGAAGACCGGATACACATCTCACAGTATCCATAGGCTTCTTCTTACAGGTCAGTGGCCAGAGAGCTCTGGCAGTCTTTTCAAAGCTCTGCAGAATTCCATGTTTTGTGAAAGCAGTGATTTGTCAAGATAGTCCAGTGGTTCCTTTGCTTAATCCCCCTGCAGTGAATGATGCAATAATAACCATCAGGTAAGTGCAGTGTGTCTGGTTTTAACATCAACCTGTCCAAGTCCCACGGTGGAGTCTCTGGGTCAGAGGTCACGTGTGGCTTCCATTTGAACAGGTATTGCCCACGTACTTTCCACAAAGCTCTGCGGTGATCTCTTCCCCTGCTGCGATAGGTGCGAGTGTCTTTCTGCCGTTTTCCTCAGCCTTATCTCTTTTCTCTGCTGTGTTTGCTTTGCGTCCCCCATGACTGCATCCATGTGTGCTGTAGATGCCATGCACCCGGAAGCCCTGCTGACGCCCTCCGTGCCTCTGTCTGGTCAACTCGGACCTGGCTTTCAGAGCTAATGCAAATGGTCTCTGCCTGGGGAGGCCCCCCTAGTTTCCAGAGTCAGCAGGTCCTCGTCCCTCCTGCCTTTCCTCTCTGATGTCCTCTCTGCCAGCCTCATCACAGGGGGCAGAGGACAAGGGACATGTCACAATCTCTGTGTTCCCTGTGCCAGGAAATGTTCATCTATTTAGTTACATTATAACCATGCTTTTGCACAAGTGTTTTTGGATGACTGACATACATTTTTTTTTAAAAAAAGAAACTCACACTTGTAACTAACTGTTCAGAGAGGCTGGGGTGTAAAGAATGTGGGATTCCGGAATCCAGGGGCAAAGCCTCTGGTCTGGGGCCCTGAGGACACGCAGAGGCCTGGATCCGCTCCACCTTCTCTGCAGTTCTGACATCTATGCCTTCTGGATTCTGACACCCAAGGTCACCTTGTTATGGCTCTGTTTGAAGACAGCACCCCAAAGGGGCCACCTGTTTGGAACATATGATCAGCTTTCAAACTCAGATCCACTAGCAAGTAAAATCCAATAAATGTCAAAGATACATCAGACCCATTAACCTCTGGAGGTCGATTAAAAGAGGCTGCCTTTGCTGGGGACCTTCCGTCTGTCTCAGGGAAATCAGGGCAGCCAATTCTGAAACCCTGGTGCTCAGGAAGTCAGGAAGAAAGTAGGATGTAAAATGGAATTGACTGGCCTTGGCCAGGTTTGTGGTTGGACTACGCCATTTCTTCTGCTGGTCCACACAGCACCTGTTATTGTGGCAGCTCTGTGATCCATGTGTGGGGACATTCCAGAGCCTTGCCTGCCCCCAAGAACGTGAACGCAGTCCCTCCCTGCCTGGCACTCCTCACACATCACCCCTCACTCCTCACAACACCGAAACATGATTCCTTGTTGTGGGTCTCCTCTGTTACACCTTGAGTCGCAGAGGAACACAGCGTTAGGACCATTTGGGGTAAGAGAGAGTCAGTGTGGACCAGGCAGGGCTGTGGGCACTGAGGCTCTGAGTCCTGGGCCTCCCTATCGTACCTGTTGTACAGAAGGGAAAACAGGCCCAGAGGGGTCAGGTGACTCGCCTTTGAACATAGACCTTTGTGACTTATGTTCTTATGACCTGCACGGCCATGGGGGGCCTGTGTTTCCAACACTCCCTGACATCGCCTCTGTCAGAGCCGCTGGATGCAAGCGCTGGGCTGTGTTTGCCGTTGGCTCAGTCCCCCCAGCCAAGGTGAGGGCAGAGGTGTGGCAGAACAGTGAAGGCCCCTCATGGCCTCCAAGTTCACTGGACTCAGCCTGTGCTCTTGGCCACTGCCTGAGCGTCCCTGGGCTCGGGCCTCTGCCCTGCACAACAGGACTGAGAATAGAGCTGCTGCCAAGGGTTTGTGAGGACCAAGCAGAGGGTGCACTGCATCTACCAGCAGGAGCCTGGCTCAGACTGGGGCTGCAGGAGCGTGTGGTACAAGGACCCCTCTGTCTCCAGCAGGCCTGGCTGCAGAGCCCCAGGCCCGGTTAGCCTAGGCAGTGCTCCTGAGTACAGAGTCCTCTCTAGATTACCAGGAGGGGAACACAGAGCCTGCATAGCTCTTCGAGGCCAGCATGGTACTCAGGAGGCCAATTCAAGTTCTGCTTTGTGGAACTTTCTGGAATTTTCTTCAATATTTTTTTCCTCAGTTAACCAACTGTGGGATACAGAACCCACGAGCATGGAGCACCGACCGTATTTTTTGAATCGGCGTTCGGGTCATGAATTTGCTGTGCCACCCATTGACTTTATAGTCATTCTGAGCTTTTTGGCCCAGCATGTAGGATGCAGCCTGGTGTGTAGAGGTCAGACCTGCTGCTGCTGCTGCTGATGACCACCTGGGTGGCTGTGGGCTGCTTTCCTCTCCCAGCCTCAGTTTCCCCATCTCCAAGGAGGTGGGTCCCTTCCACCTGTCCCAAGCCACCCAGCTCAGGTACAGTCGGAGCCAGCTCAGAGGAAGTTGCTGTCTGTTTTTCTCCACATTATCCTCCAAAGCAGAGCAGTGCGTTCTGGAGCGTTCAGCATGGCCAGGTATCAGGGCTGCTTCCCTCTTCCCCCAGGCAACAGACAACGGAGAAGTTCCCTCCTCTTCCCTGTCTCCAGTCCCAGCCCAGGTGCGGCCCAGCAGCTTTAAAGGGCCAGCTCTGCAGTCCCCAGAGGGCGTTCTGAAGTCACAGAATGGACTTGCTTCCTGGCATGACACTCACTTGGTTTTATCTTCTGGGGAGACAAATTGTAGCATGGGGCTGGGGGTTCTGGGTTCCCCAGGAAGGGAGGCTCCCCTCAGGTTGTGAGTGGCAGCCTGAATGCGCTCCCTGCTCCTGAAGGGTTAGAACCCCTGCCACCTGTCCCATCGACATACCAGTCTGACCCTGCAACAGGCCCGGCAAGGAAATGGGAGCCATCTCCAAACAGACCCAGCCTCCAGAGGAACCTGGTTCTGGAGAATACCAGAGCACCAAAGGCTGCTCCCAAGGACGTTACTTCATGTAACTCCAGGTTAAATTTAGTCATGGTTGCCCTTAGAGGCCACTGCTGTGGGCGCTGGGAATGGAAATTCTAAAGGTGCTGCCCTGGTGAGCAGGAAGGGCCAACGTCTTCTGTAAGTTTCAAAGGTTCCGGCTGGTGTTGATGAGCTCCAGTTGAGTGCCTGCTGGAGATTGAATCCTGGTCAAGCAGGCCCGTTTCATAGACAAAGACACCATCTGAGCAGTCCAGGACTTGGTGGTGGGGGGTTGCCCTGTGACGATGTGGTGTGACCGGAGTCGTGTGCTCCAGAATGCCCTTTTACACAAGGCTGCAAAGAGGCATGTGCAGGGCAGTCCAGGGGTGGCGTGAACAGCAGCCACCACGGTCTGAGGCCTTCCCCACCCATGGCAGTGACAGCAAGACGCAGAGATGCCTGTGGGTGTCCGTGGGCCTTTGCTGGCTCTATTCCGTCCTTCTCCCCAAGATGCCTGGGGACAGACCTGGGAGGCAGAAGTTCCTGGACTTCCCTGCACCAGCTCTTCCTTTGAATCCCCTCAGTCTCCAGATCAAACGGCTGGTGTCTCCATGCACCTCCACTTCCTGGTTCAGACCTCCTCCTCCCACACCCCATGAGGTCGAATTCCATCAATGTGTTCCGCGTTCCACTCCCCTGGCGGCCTCTTCCTCAGGTGAACCCAATGATACGTCACCCAAGGCCCAGCTCCTGCGAGCTGGACCCTCCATTTATATCCAGGTCTGTCAGAGCCGAGAGCCCGGATCATCCTGTGGCTGTCTCAAAGCCATTGTGACCAGGTGGAGCAGCCCGGGGCTTGGTGCTGAGGCCGACTGCAGACGAGTCCAGACAAGGAGAAGCCTGCCCTGCCCTCAGGGAACCTTCTATTTAGAAACAGAAAGTGAGCAGACACTTGAGAACAGACACTTGTCAGGGTCATTACCAGCAGACCACGAATGTCAGTGTCCCCACGGTCCCTTTGTGTCTTGCAGGTTCCACATCCGAAATCAAGAGGTGAGGCCTAGTGAGGGGCCCTCAGGTCATGGGTTTTTCCCCAAAAGGATGGTGGGGCTGTGGTCCCTTATCCCCTCTGCCTTTTCCTTCTTGATCATGAGGTGAATATTTTTGCCCCACCACATTCTTCAAGCAATGGTCCCACCAAAGATGGACTGAAACCACCAAAACTGCGAGCCAAGATAAACCTTTTCTCTTTATAGATTATCTCAGGTATTTTGTCGTAGTAATGGAGAACTGACTTTCACAATGTGCATCTACCCGATGAATAAAGTGTGGTATCTATACACAATATTTTTTTGGCCATAAAAGAAATGAAATCCTTTCATTTGCAGCAACACTGAAGAGTCTGGAGGACATTATGTTTAGTGAGAGAGGTCACAAAAAGACAAATGCAGCATGTTCTCACTTATATGTGGAAGCTAAAAAAGCTGATCTCATAGAAGTAACGAGTGGGATAGTGGAGACCAGAGGCTGGGAAGTGGGGAGGGAGGATGGGCAGAGAGGACAGTTAGCAGGTGCAGGGATCCAGCTGGATAGGAGGAATGACAACTGCCCCATAGCACAGTAGGTACCTATGGTTGACAACATTCAGCTGTGCATTTCACAGTAGCCAGTAGAAAGGATTTTGAATGTTCCCAAAGCAAAGAAATGATAGATATTGGAGACGATAGATATGCCAGGTGCCCTGATCCAATCAGCACTCATAGTATACGTGGATCGGGGTGCTCACTGGACCTCGTCCAGGTGTCCAACCATGTTATGTTAACTGAAATCGTTAGATAAAAGATGCAGCAAGCCCCACTCCAGGCAATGATGCCGTGCGGGATGGGATCTTTTCATTTTTGAAGAGAAGCCAGACGTAAAGACTTGGGTGTGAAGTTGCCTGATTTTTAAGTGTTAGAAGGCGACATTCTGCCTCCTGGCAGCTGCAGAAGGGCTGTCAGAGCTGCCAGCCCTGCCCAGGAGCGCCCTGGCGCCCCACCCCCACCTCCCTGGGACTTCTAGAACCCAACCAAGGTGCTGGCCACCTTGCCAGCCTCCAGGGCTCCACGAAGCCCTGGCATCCTGGAGGCAGCCAAGCATGAGGCAGGGTTTGGTTCGATGTCAGTGACTCCCAAATATCATCCCCCCCAACAGCTCAGACCCATGGAGAGAGAGGGGACTTGCAGAGCACTGAGGCCAAAGCTAGTGGGCCCTTCTCCAGGGACGAAGCAAGACGCCCACCCATCCACCTGGGCGATGGTGTTGCCTGCCTTAGAACCACCTTCTCAGCTCTCAGTGCAGCCACGGAGGCCCCAGGAGCCTGCCCTTCCCGCCCGGGTGCCTGCAGCCCTCTGGCTGAGCTCCAGCACCTTAGATCCGCCACACTGCACAGATGCAGGTGGAGGCCTTGCTGTGCAGGGAACCTGGGGAGGGTGGCGGCAGTGCCTGTCCCCTCAGCTCCCAGAGTCAGACCCAAGAATTCCAGACCCATGTGTGCAAGTGCAAACTCTGCTGAGCATCAGGGAGGAAGGGAATTGGGCGTCATGAGGTGTACACGGGGCGTCTGGGGTTGCCAGGGAAGCGAGTTGGAGCTGGGCCCTGGGGAGGCGCTCCAAACAGGGAGCCTGAGGTCTGAAGCGCAGAACTGGAGGCCCACAGGCTGCTCTGTGAGAGCAGATGGGTGGGGGTGCAGATGGTGCAGCCTGTGGGTGCAGGGATGGGTGGAGGCTGTGACAGGGTCCAGGAGGAGGCGGCAGGTGCTGAGGGAAGGTAGTGGCAGCAACGGTGTGGGGGGACGTGGGCAGCTCCAGGCTATATTAGGAGGAGCTGGTGGCATTTGGATGAGCGAGTGGGCAGGCCCAGGGCGCTGCCTGCCTCTGCGGCTTGCAGGGCTGGGTGACTGGCAGGGCCTCTGTTGCCAGGGGAATCCTGGCGGGGAGCGGGTGTGGAGAGGCACCCACATCTCCTCAGCGCTTCTCCAAGCCTCTTCCACTGGGGAGAGACTGTACTGCTCTGCTTTTTTGCCAAACGCCTGCCCATGAGCCAAGGCACAGGTCCCTTTGCATGTGACCTGGTCACATAGGACCTGAAGCAGTATTTGAGCCAGGAGGAAGAAGGTAGTGAAGCTTGCAGCAGGTTGAAGGTGGCCTTGGCGTGTGGGAAGAGGACAACAGAGCACGCTGTGTGTGTGTGTGTGTGTGTGTGTGTGTGAGTGAGTGAGAGAGAGAGAGAGAGAGAGAGAGAGAGATGGGATGCAGGATGCGGGGGTGCACGGGGTATGGGAGCACACCTCTGCGTGAGTGTGAGTGGGAGTGAGTGACTGGAGGTGTGCACACGAGTGCATGTGTGGGTGTGCACCGGTGGCTTGGCCTGGCTGCCGGGTGGCCCTGCCCACCTGGGCTCTGGGGACAGGCCTGGCCTTGAGCCTGGCTCTTCCACGCCGCACCCTGAGCCCTGGGCGAGCCTCTCTGGAGCTGGGTGGCCGTGGCAGGGGGCCGGGTGGGCCTCTGTTCTGGCGTTGGAGAAGCCCAACAGGGCTGGCTTGGAAGCACTCTCAAGAGCCTTGGCCGGTGTCCATGTTGCGGTGCGTCCTGACCCAGCCCAGGGCTTGCCTCTGGGGGATTCCTGTGCACAGGTCCACGCTCATCTTACATTTATTGATATGTTTATATGCTTAAGATCATTTTTGCCCTAAACTCCAAAAGGGTTGGGGTGTGGTTCCGCTCAGGTCACCATTGTCTCCCTGGCACCAGCAGGAGCTGGCACAGAACTGTGCCCGCCAGCGGAAACTCCTCCCCTTCCCTCTGTACCCTGTTTCTTGACACCCCTCCCTACCTCCCTAGGAGGGCTGATCCTCACACTGGGCCTGGGTCTGGACCCTGGGTGGGACAAAGCTGGTAGCCTGGAAGAGAGTAAAATGACCAAGCCAGGTCTGGGGTCCCCTGACACTGTATGGTACATTAATGTCTCTGAGGTCGCTGGTGATTATTTAACTGATGGCTGCTGTCACTTGCCGCTCCTTTGAGTACACTTGAGAAATCACACTTGCCATTTTTTTTTATCCTGAGGCTCATTTTTATTTTTGCTACTTTTGTGATTTCATTCTTTGTTTTAAGCAACTTAAATGAAGGCTGATGATAGGTTTTATTCTGCCTAAGTGGCCGTGTTCTCTAATTTGGTAACCATGTAGACCTTTCAACTGTTAGATGTTAAGGGAAGGTGCCTTTTTTGCCTGATGAACTCTTAAAATTGTCAAAATTGATCCTTGTGGGTCCACCAAATAAAACAAATGCAGGAAAAGTGCTGCCTGTCCAAGTCCCAAACATGCCTCCGCAGCTGAAAGACCCGAGGATATTCGCTCTCTGAAATAAAGCCACTCCCCGCCCCCGTCATCCCGAGGAGCCGAGGCTGAAGATATTAATATGGAAAATGAAGCAGCTTGCCCACCCCCTTTCATTCTTCAGGGAGATTGCTCTCTTATGCAAGAGAAATGCAAGTTCACCCACAGTGAATCAGTCATATGATAAGAAATCTGTTGGCAAGAGAAGGCAGCTCACTTCCCCACTGAGAAGCTGTGTGTTGGAGGGAGAGGAGGAGAGAGGAAGCTTTTTGTTGGGGGACAGGGAAGAGAGTGAGGCACATGACAAGCACGTTGCTTAGCAATGAGCCCGATTAAAAACACGACCCCAATGAATCCTCGTGCGAGGGCCGGGGCTGTCCTGGTCCATTCCTTGATTGCAGCGACCAGCACCATTACTCCCGAGACCATCAGGATTCTGGGGAATGGGTTTCCTGGTTTTGCCTGTGATTTCTATTTGCTCATTACTGACAGAGATGCAGTTTAAAAGATCTCTTTTAAACAGGAGCTTCTAGGACAGGTTTTTAAACAATCGGCCTCCCTAAAAGGCCTAACAGCAGAGCTTAGGTGGGCTCGTCTGCTTCCATGAACACTGTCACCTACGTGGGGTTTTTTCCTTCAATTTCCTCCTTCTGCTTGGAGCTGGGTTTCACTCAGGTGCACTTTGCCAGGAACTGCTGAAGGGAGCAGGGGAGCCTGTGGGCTCTGGGTGCTGGGCATAGAGGCCGGGCCCCCATCGCAGCCTCTCCCAGGACAGTGGAGAGCACGCTTGTCTTTGTTTTGAAAGGGGAAATCTAATTTCATCCCCAGAGTGCTGGCCACGTGGAAACTCCAGAGCCAGGTCACGCTGCCTTTCCAAAGGCTGGAGATGCCTGGCCTGGGCCGGAAGAGCTCGCCTGGCCCAGCACAGGGATAGCGTCCCCCAAGCAAGCTGGGCCCAGGCTTGGTGCTCAGCCCTGGTCCGTGGCCCCAGGCCTGGGCATGCTGCTATCTCCCTCAAGAATGAAGGACCCTGTGTTCCCGACCCAGCTGTCTCACATGCCATCGGCTGAGTCACAGGGCTTGGGGCTGACATCTGATTTCCAAAGCTGCTGAGGACAGAATGCCAATGCGGGTTCACGAGGCAGGCTGGTGGTGTGGCTGGATCCCTAGACTGGGGGCTGCCTGGGGATGGATCCAGGCTGGTAGAGGGTGTCCAAAGCACCTGGACTGAGGAACTGGTCTCCTTGTAGGAGATAGAACATACAGGACTGAAGGGAGGAAAAGACCTTGGCTGTGGTGTCAAATAGGCTGAGGGAGGTGAAGGATAAGGCTGGAGGGCTTCTCTGAGGAGGTGACATTCTAGGTGAGACCTGAGGAGAGGACCTTGGGGAAGGGCAGTGGAGAGGGTTAGCGAATGCAGAACCCCAAGCAGCTGACCACCACGGTGTGGCTCCAGGGTGGCTGCAGCCCGGGGGGCCTGGGGAGCTGGAGCTGGAGAGGCAGACCCTACGGTGGGAAGAGGTGCAGCTGGCAAGCAGTAGGTGTAGAGGCAGCGCAGAGACAGTGGGCCTGATTTGTGGGTTAGGAGATCACTCTGCTTTCTGGACGGATGATCGATGTGAGGAGACTCAGGCAGGAAGCAGGGCTGTCGTCCGAAAGCTACGCAGGACCCCGGGTGGGGCATGAGACCATTTCATCTTCCAAGGACAGAAGGCACCCACTGGCCAGTGAATCCTCTTCTCTGAGAGAGTGTTGCTGGGGTCTTGCTTACCCTGGGTGCGGAGAGCCTGCTGGATGAGGCTCTCAACACCGTGGTTTGCTAGCCAGGCCCCAAGGCATCTGCTGTGTCTTATTCCTGAGCACTGTCCCCTGGTGATGGGCTTGTGACAGTAGACTGGGTAGAGTGGTGTACAGTGAGAGCAAACCCACCACAGCCACACGGGACACGGGACCCGGGACCCGTTGTGGTATGTGGCCATTCAGCCACATCTGGAGTCCACGACGGGTCCAGAGACGCAGTCCGCGGCATAGGCCCTGCCCAGCACTGTCAAAGCCATTGCGGGAGTCCAATGTGCCACGGACTCGGCTAGTGTATGTCATGGTGTCCCAAAGTGGTCATCAATCGCTGAGTCCCACATCTGTGGATTCAACCAATCGCAGGCTGAAAGTGCTCGGAGAGAGTCGCATGTGCCCTGAACATGGGGACTTTTCCTTGTCATTTTCCCTTACAGTCCAGGATGGTGACTATTTCCCTTCCACTCACATTGGATTGGGTGCCGAGTCACCTACAGATGACTTGACGCATGCGGGAGAATGCCCCTGGGTCACAAGCAAGGACTGTGCCATTTTACAGAAGGGACTCTTGGCAATCTGCCCGGGGTCCCCACCCTGCCTCCTGACAGTGCCAGGGGCAACCGTACAGGAGAGGAGTCCACCGTTCGCTGCGTGGATGTCACGTGCCACACAATCTTCTTACATTCGTTGCCGTTCCTGATTCCTCATTTGCCAATGTAAAAAAGGAAAGAAAAGAAAAATTGCTTGAGGGAGATTGAGATGGTCATTCTCAGTGCTGTGTGACTTTGAGCAAGGCCGCCTGGGCTCTCCTGTGTGTGGCGTGGTGATGACAGGTTCTCTCCTTCCCAGGGTCGTTGTGGCAGGCTGTCGGATGTTGGCCACCCGGGCTTTGTGGACTGTCTGGGTCACGGTACTTGATCCGGGTGGCCCTTCTTCACCTGCGTAGGGCTGAGCGTAGCAGGCCAGGTGTAAATGCTAAGCTGCCTTCTAGCTGTGTCTGCAATGTCATGGAACTGCTGGCTTAGACATGGAAAATCAGGAGAACCAGAGACTGAGGTGCCAAGAGACCGGGGGCTAGGTAGCAAGTGCTGGTCACCAATTCTCCCCATTCTGGTGCCCAAGCACCTTTGCAGTGTGACTTTGCAGCCCTTCCCATGGAGAGAGGGGTTGATCTCTGTGCTTCTTGAATCTGGCCTGATTTTGTGACTTGCTTTGGCCAATGGAATGTGCCAGAAACAGCGCTGCAGGGACTCCGAGGTCAGGCTTCAGAGGCCTTGCCGCCCGGCCTTACCCTTCTTGGAAGACGCTGAGACGCCCACTGAAGAAGGTGGTCTGGCCTGCTGGAGGAGCAGGGCCAAGCAAAGGGGAAGACCCAAGCCACCGTCGGCCCCGTGTGCCAGTGTGCCCTGAGCTGCCGGCTGCTGCAGCGTAGGAGTGACCCCTGGCCAGCGATGCCCCGTGAGCCCAGGCCAAGCTGCACAGCCATCCGTAAGCAAGTGTGGTCGAAGTCACTGTGTTTGGGGCATTCTGTTGTAAGCAATGGAATGTATACAACTAGTGGCCTCGAGGGACACAGAACTGCCGGACACACGCTTCCTCAGGAAGGTGGGAACGGGGACCAAAGCAGCCAGCGCACTGTCCTCCTCCCTCCTCCCTTCCTGTTTCTCTTCAGCACCGCCCATTGGGCAATCCCAACCAGAAGCCAGAGGTCAAGGGACCCTGGGTGATGTAGTCCACGGGGGTTAAGCTTCCAGCCTGAGGATGGGTCTGGTGGCAGGTGGACGGCACCAGTGGGAATTAACTTGGCAGCCAGGTGGGGACTTCTGAAGACAGCCACCTGTGACTGCTGCACCTTTAAGTGATTGTTTCCACGTGGTCTGAGTTTTCCCGTCTCCCAGAAGGCCCTCCTGAGAAACTTACAGAGAACAGCCAAAATCAAGGGAGTCGTTTGGACACCCCCCTTTTAGGCGACCTGGAGTAACCTTTGCTCATGATGCTAAATGCTCCACTGGGGGTGTTCCCAGGCACCTGGAGAAAACGTCACCCTGGAGCTGAGCACACTCAAGAGTGAACCTCCTCTGCAGGTGATGGTGGGCGCGCACCTGGGTTCCCAGGAAACCCCTGCTGTGCCTGCTGGCAGCCCTGCGTAGGGGTGCTGCCAGCGTCTCCTCACTGGCTGGGGCTCATGCACCCTCTCTGCCCTTTGCGCTTTGCACTTGCCCAGTGGGGATCCTTTGCCACCAGCAGGCTGGGGCTAGAGCCCAGTGCTCATGTGCAGTGCATAGGCGGATGGTCCCTGCTCAGGGAGCACCCCACCTTCAGAGCACCTGTGCAGGCAGGCCCCTGTCCCCGGGACCACTCCCTTCCTGCAGCCGAGCAATCCAGGCCCAGCCTTGGAGTTCTTCCTGTTAAGGACTGTTTTTCTCCACTGTCCCGCCATGTCATGGCCTCCCCAATGTCCAGCATGAAGTGCGGAAAGGGAAAACAGACCCAGGGACTCATCTCCTATCATGCTCATGTCCCAGACACTGTTCCCCCCGAACTCTGCACCCAGACGCAGCACAACCCTCCTGGGGGTGGAAGGTCAAGTGCACACCAAGCCAGTGACCTGCGGGGATGCAAGGAAACTGGCTCAGCTCAAAGACTCGAAGCTCCCAGGCTTTCTCCTCCATCCCCACCACCCCCATCATCGAGACAGGAAAATGAACCCAGATGTCCAAATGGTCCTGTCCTCCACGGTCAGAGGAGCCATCGTGAGTTCGTGACCCCTTGAAAGCAATTAGGCAAGGGGTAGCGATAATCATTTTTCTGGCTCTTTGCCCTGAAATGACATCCACAGATTACTGAGCAGACAGCTTTAGAGAAGAGCCAGGCAGGACTCCTGCAACGGGGCTGCATCTAGACAAACGCCAGGCAGGAGCTGCAGCCACAGCAGGGGGAGAGGTCCTGGCCCTGGGGGCAGCAGAGTTTATTTGAAAACCCTGGAGGAAGAATGAAGACAAAGGAACTTCTGGTTTTTCACGAAAGGGCCCCAAGGGATAGGCAACTGAAACGGCAGGTAGCAGAAGAGGCCGTGTGGAGGTGACTTGCACGGGACCCTGGCTGTGGATGAGAGGCCACGGGCACTCCCTGCGTGCAAACCTCCCCTGCCCGGCTGGACCCTTCTGGAAAGCAAGGGAAGGACTGCAGGAAGACAGGGCCGCTCCGGAGACAGACGCAGCGGGAGGTGCATCTGGGCCCTACCTGCCCGGGTCCTGTTTCAGGGCCTGACTTTGCAATGAGACCCAGCTTGGAGCGACGGCTTATGCATCACGTGGGGCAGACAGGGCGGCCACTGTTTCCTGTCCTTTTCTGCTACAGGATCCAGTCCCCTCCATCCTCCTAGGTGATGACTGGGCAGCTCTGTGCCTTTCCCATCGGTGGCTGGAGGATGACAATGCCAACCGTGTTGTGATTTCAGACCTGGGGCTCAAGGGACAGGTCTTCTTTCCTGCTAGAGACTGGGAGAGGCAGGGTGGCAGGGCTTTCCACAATTGCTTCACCTGCCTCCACTTGAAAAGCCGTGGAGAGTGACGAGGGACAGGGAGAGAGGCAGCTTTGCAGCCCCCGGAATAGGCCAAGAGGAGTGTTCAGGCAGAGAAGGACATTTGTCTGGTGACCTCTTATCAGAGTTGCTAAGTCATCGGGGCTTTGTGCTGAGGCCTGGGAGGGAAGTGTTTGCCCAGCCTGGCCATCCCGCACCTCACGGGCCCTCTGCCATCAGCGCTTCCCTGACAGCTGACTGATATCTCCATTTCACTTTGGTAAATAGGCCACCTCCAGGCCAAGGTGACTGTGACCTCTGGCTCTGCAGACTGCATGGAATTCTCCCTGGGGACCCGGCAAGGCACTTTCACCCGGCAGCCCAGGGCTCTTGTTTCCATCCCCACCACTTTGGTTAGTGCTAGCAAAAAAATGGCCATCAGACAGAAGAGAGAGCAGGCAGGCTGCCTGGAGAGAGGGAAGTGAGGCGGGCAGGGGGCCCCGGGCGGGGCGGGGGTCTGACGAGCCGCGCTCTGCACAGTACAGCGCAGCTGCCCAGGAAACGAGCCGAGGCCGCCAGACTATTAATAGGCCCGCGCACGTGGGGCAAGCGCAGCATTGCTGACATTTAGAAAAGATCTCCCATGTGAAGTTGCTTGGAGGCTCCGGCTCTGCAGATTCAATTAAATATAGATTTCTTTGGGGTGAGGGTAGGGAGGGTGTGGGCGTGCTGCTAGTCGTGCGGCAACGCCGTTTAACCCTGGGTGGTTCAGCACGCACTTTCGGGCGACTACTGTGTGTCCCACGCCATGAACACCTGGAGGAAGCTCACTGGACTCGGAGGAGCTCCTGGCCCAGTGCCACTGCCTGGAAGGGCCAGGCGGGCAGGTGTGAGAGGCTAGGGAGGGCTGAGACTGAGGGAGGGAGGTGCCTGGGCACCATCCAGGCCCTGGGGGCTGCTCAGGCTGCCCTCAGTCAATGGGGCGGAGTCACTGCCCAGGGCTTCTGAACCCCAGGGTTCAAGGGGAAGTCTTATATTTGGATTGTTGTATATTGTTTTCTGTTTTGTTCTTTTTTTCTAAAACACTGTGTGGGCCAAAACCCCATGTCTGTATGCCTGTGGGACCAGAAAGATCTTCCAATAAGATGCTAAAAGAGCTAAAATAGAAGAAATGCCGGGGACCTGCGGGAGCCCTGGGGAGGCTCTTATCTCAGCCTGGTGGGGAGTCTGGAGTGTCCTCCCAGTGAGGTGAACAGCCCGGGCCACGGCTATGCTGGCCTCCAATGGTGATGTCAGTGGAAAGGCTGGCTGGAAGAGCCACTCACTCCAGGCTGGGGGGACTCAGCCACCCGCCAGGCCTGCAACCAAGGTGGCCATCCCGCCAGCCGTGTCCATCTCATGTCCCTGGGGGGAGCAGGGCACCATCTCTCCCTGCCTCCCCGCCTCCTTGCCGACACGGGATTGTCTCGAGCACAGAGTTGGCGCTGACAATTGTGTCTCTTAGGCTTTGGTTTCTGTGAGAGGGAGACCATAGGATCCAGCCTCTGGGGTGGGCGGGAGGCTGAGGCTGTCCTCTCCAGCGGAATCAAGGCCTGCTGCTCTGCTGATGTGATTTATCTGCAGCGTTGGGGAGGGCGGAGCAACACGAGAGCAGGCCCGGCCACCACCAGTCGCTCGGCACACAGGCGAGTGGACTTCCTCTCGTGTGTGCTGGGCTGCTTTGCATCTGGGATGCGGCCACTGGCTTACATCCGGCAGACCTGCCAAGGACCTCAGGTCAGCTGGGCTCTTCCTGGTGAAATGACTTAGGACTGTCCCAGACGGCAGGGCCCACTGGAATGACACCGGGGCCTGGCACGTGGGGCCTGTGGCCACGCTGTCTTGCAGGGCTCCTCTTACGCCGACCTGACCCGTCCACATCAATGCTGTCAGTTGGATGGGCCTTCCTCCAGCTCCACTAGTCAGAAGGACAATCACGCAGAGCTGGGTGGGCTGAGCGAGGTCCCCAGTAGTTTCCTGGGTGCCCAGCTGGAGCAGGGTGTGCGCAGCACACTCACGGGGTTCGGCACTCTCCGGGCCTCGTGAAACGCCAGCGTGGACCAAACTTGGTAGACACGTGTGATAGTTTTTTGTTGCTGTAACCAAAAGACCAGATAAGAGCAACTTAGGTTCAGTCCATGGTCAGCCGATTGCATTGCTCTGGGCCTGGGTGAGGCAGAATACCCTGAGGAAGGGCCCAGTGGAGCTCAGGACCTGGCCACCAGGAAGCAGAGAGAGAGAGGGGAAGGGGCAGCATGGACCATGAGCCATCCAGGATGAGCCCCAGTGATCCTCCTCCTCAAGCCCTGCCCCACCTGCCTACGGTGATCACCTGGACAGTTCATTCAGACCATGATGGACTAGTTAGCTGGTGGCTCCCACAGGCCAGGCACTCCAGCTCTGGATGCTCCTGCCTTAACACGGGAGTTTGGGGGCCACCTCACATCCAAACCTTGACAACGCAGAACTGCTCTGCCTTGGCTTGAGGTCGCCCCTGCCAACCCTGCTGGAACGGCCGCCTAGGATGCTCCCGGCCACCTTCCTGGCCCCTCCCTGCATGTGGGGTCCTGCCTCACGGGGTGCTCGCCCGCTCCCTCTCCAGCCCCCCAGTTATGCTCCTGCACAGGGTTCTCCTTTTGGCACCCCTTCTCCTGTAACAACACGGGGCTCAGGTTTCTTAGAAGGAGGAGATAGATCAGTTCCTTCATGTGTAGGGGACTCCCACCTCCAATCGCTATCTGCACAGCTAAAGAGAACGAGCTTCCCTACGGCAGTTCGGGGACATATGCTGGTAGTGGGGGTCCTTAGACAGCCGAGAGTCATGCAAGACTGGAGAGAAAGGACCTGGAGCTCTTCTAGCCAGTTTCCAGCTTGAGGAGGAAATGGGAGGTATGTTTGTACCAGCTGGAAGCTTTGGATCATATGTATCAGGAGTATCAAAGTCAAGTTAAGCAAGAAGGAATATCTACCGCCCAAGGGAGGCTGTCCTCAGGGTTGGTGAAATCCCTGTTCTCTGTTGCCAAGCATCTGGGTTCCTCCCACTGTTCCTCTGCTGAGGGACCCTGGGCCTATCAGGCTGCCCCAGCCTGCTTCCTTCATGGTGTCAAGAGAGCTGCCGCAGCCCAATCATCACACTCAGATACAACGACATCTAGGAGCAAAAAAGAGCCTGACTTTTTTGTTTCTCTTTTTATGAGTGAGCCACACGACTGGTCAGAACTAAGTCACACGCAGTTGCTGTTGTTTTTTGCCATCCTTTTCCTGGGAATGAGACTGCATGTTGGGCTTGGATGACCAGGATTTGGTACGGAGCTGAGGGTGGAGATCTGGGGTTCTGTCAGCAGGGAAGAGCGGGGGTGCTCCGGGGAGGAAGGGAGCAGCGTCTGCACCCGCTGGGGTCTGGAAAATGTGTGGCTCCACCTCTGTCCAGGTTGCTCAGCCCTCTTCTGTTTTGTCAAGCCCTCTTGGTCCCCCCTGTCTCACAGGGCAGGGACTTCTTGGCCTCTTGACTGTGCCTGGTCCTCCTTGGTGTCCTGCTGGCAGCTGGTGTTGGTCTGAGCCCTGTAGCCCACTTCACTAGTGAGTTCACTTTTGCCTGAAGTGACTGGAACCTTCTGAAGTCGTTAGAGGTAAAGATCATCTACTGATAACAACTTTCAACGTGATTGAATATTAAAGATAATCCCCAGTTCCCTTCTAGTCTAGTGTGTGACCATAAGAACATAAGCCAGGCATCTAGCCTAGTGACCTGGACTTTGCCTCTGGCATGCTCTTCATTGGGGGACAAATAAACACTCCTTTCTGAGCGTTGGACTCTCCATCCAACGCTCGTTGGGGGTGGGCTGGGTTTGGGAAGACAAATCATTTCATCTGAGTGGCTGAAGCACATGTTAAGAAGACTCAGGAGTTCAGTGGGAGGGAGGGTCTGTGATCTATTAGTGATGTCTGTAGGGGCAGGCTATGGAGAGAGGTGGGTGGCGCCCTTCTTGTTGACTGGGCAGAATCTTGAAGATCTTCCAGCTCTATCCTTCTTGGATTCTAATTTCCTTCTTCCCATGGTTTATGTCTAGAGTTAAAAAAAAAAATTTATTGTGCTTTATATATTGGGGTTCATTTTGACATAATCATACAAGCATGGGATATAACCTTCATTTCAGGCCCCAGGCCTCCTCTTTCTTCCTCTTCCCTCCCTCTGTCCCCTCTCCTCATCTCTACTGTCTTCCTTCTATTTATTTATTGTTTTTTAATTGGTGCTTTATAGACACACACATTTGTGTACACGCACACAGAGGCAGGTGCACACACAACACACAGGTACACACAGAGTAATGAGCTCCCGTGTCTCTCCCTCTTGGAGAGACACCCCTCCCATTGCATTAGGGTCCCACCCTCATAACCTTGTTTAACCTTAACTACTTCCCTCAAGTCCCTGTCCCCAAATATAATCACGTTGGGGCTGGGGCTTGGATATATGAATTAGGTGGTGGGAGACCCCATTCTGTCCCCAGTGCCAGGCCACGTGGGGCTTGGAAGTCAGGTGAAGATGTGGATAGTCTTTTCAAAGGGACTGGGGAGGTCATTCGAGGGCTCTGAGCAGGGGAGGAACTTGGACTCTGAAATGATCCTCAGCTGCTGTGTAGACAGTGTCTGTGGGTAGAGGCCAGGGCCTGATGGAAAGGTTGGGAATGGGTTGTAGGAAAGGCAGGAGGCATGGGGTGGCAGAGGGTCGGATCCACCACCCTTGGATAGCTCGGATAGGGTTAGTGTCAGGATCAGGGTCAGCGGGGTGAAAGGGTCAGAAGGCGTCCCGGCCTTCAGCAGCTGGTGAGAGGTGGAGCATTCACTGGGAAGGGAAAGGAGAAGGTGCACTGCAGAGCGGGTCGGGGTAGGTCTCCTGCCCCGCATGCCTGGTGTGCATAGGGCCCTGGGCTTGACCCCCAGCAGCACATGCACATACGCGCACATTGTGGACTGAATTGTGTCACCTCCTCCCCAAATTCCCACATGCGAGTCCCAACCCTCAGAGCCTCAGAATGCTACACTTCAGAGCTAGGGCCAGTGTCTTCCCAGAGCAGAGGTTCCGACACAGGCACACAGGGAGCAGGTGGCCCTCTGCAAACCCAGGGGAGACCCGACAACTTGTGTTTGGACATCTGGCCTCCAGCCCAGGAGCAGAGGTCTATTGCTTCAGCCAGCAGCCTGTGGCTCTTCCATGGTGCCTGGCAGCCCAGGGCCCAGCCCCAGCTTCCTGCTGGGCCTGGGACCTGCGTCCGACACTGGGAGGCCCCTCCTCTGGAAGCACACTGCTGCTCCCGCCCCACCTAGTGCTCTGCCACGCTGCCCTAGGGGTCCCCGCCTGCTCTGGCCTGCCGTTGAGGTTTTGTGAGATCCACCTCCTCAGGAAGGGCTGCCTGGCACCCTCAGCTCCCCTGCTCCCCTCTGGCCCACCTCCTGATTCACCTGCTGTCACTGCGCCTCTCCTCCTCAGCACTGAGGTCTGCGGGACTGGAGGCTCCCGCGGCCCGTCCACGAGCCCTCTGCGGTCTCAGTTCAGCTGAGGAGCCTGACTAGGACTTGTCAGAAGGTGAGGCCCTCGCCTTGGTTTCCCAGGGTGGCTGCAGCTCGTTAGCCCCGACCTGCTGCCTTGGAACACTGCAGGCCGATTGTCCTGTCATTTTGTAGGTCAGATGTCCAGCTTGGGCCTCCCTGGACCAAATCCAGGGCTTCTGTGGGCCTGTTCCTTCTGGAAGCTGCAGGGAGGGTTGGTGTCCCCCTCTTCAGCAGCCTGCGTTCCTTGGCTCACGCACTTCCTCTGTCTTCAATGCCCTCACATCTCGCTGGCCACCCTCAGGAAAGTGAGTCCATTTGTGTCTCTGTGATTAGTCAGGACCCACTGGGTAGTCCAGGGTTGCCTCAAGGTCCTTGACCTTAACCCCATGCTTGATCCCCTTCGCCATGGGGCGCGCCCACAAGTTCCAGGGTTAGGACATGGACGTGGCCTGCCCCATCAGGCTTCCCCTGATCCTAGCTTTGGAGTAGCCTGGGGAAGGAGCAGGTGCCCATTCAACTGCTGAGGAGATGGAGAGCTCTAGGCATTCCGTGGGTGCGGGGCAGATGCACATCGCTGGTGCTGGGTTTCCTCATGGCTCTTACGACTCTGGGTGGCAGATTGGACCCACATTTGATGGATGGGAAACTAAGGCTCAGAGAGGTGGAGTGACTTTCTCAGGGCCATCAGCTGGTAGGTGGCAGGGCTGGGGCCCTAACTCTTACCTCTCTGTCTCTGTAGCTCCATCTTGCTGGGCCTGCTGTCTGTGGCTAAGGGAGGAGCCTCAGGCCAGGCAGGTCCCTTGGCTCTCTGATGTATCCCATGCCAGCACCCCTGTTCCACAGGTGGACTAGAGGCTGCTGCCTCCCTTTCCAAGGGAGGACCCCTGGCTTCTTCTAATACGCCCAGTTCTGCCAAAGGGACCTGAGGGTTCTTAGCTGAGACGGAGGCACAGCCCCCAGGAGTCAGCAGCACTGTCCTCCCCCCGGGGACTGCTAGGCTGCTAGGGCAGGTGCTCAGGGCCCCAGCCACCGAGTCTGCCTCTATTTTTACTTTTTCTTTTCTTTTCTTTTCTTTTCTTTTCTTTTCTTTTCTTTTCTT
>JAJEJO010000314.1:498152-552430 GCA_020662805.1 Glaucomys volans | reverse complement strand
CTTTCTTTCTTTCTTTCTTTCTTTCTTTCTTTCTTTCTTTCTTTCTTTCTTTCTTCTTTCTTCTTTCTTCTTTCTCTTGCTCTCTCTCTGTCTCTCTCTCTCTTTCTTTCATTCTGGGGATGGAACCCAGGTCCTTATAGGGACCAGGCAGGTATCTACCACGGGTCCACCCAGTCCAGTCTTGACAAGCCCCCACATCGGTCTGTGGCAAGCCCCAGTGCGAGGCCCCTGGGTCTCCCCCTGGCAACATGGCAGGAGCAGGCCTGTTGCTTTCTTAGGAGAAGAACCTGGAACTCTCCTGTGATGTCAGTGGTCAGGGTTCTTTGAAGTGCCTGCTTTATCTAAGACAGAAATAGAAACCAAGAAGTGGGCCAGTGAGAACGGCTCAAATTCTCTTGGGCAGGGAAAAAAAAAAAAAAAAAACAGAAGAAGAAAGAAAAAATACATGTAGTGTTTCCTAGGACATCTGCGTGAGGAAATGACAAACCCGCTTAGGAAGGCCAGCAGGAAAGCCCTCGGGCCCCCTGGACAGGGTGACTGAGGACTCCTCTTCCTGGTTCTGGGGAGGCCTTCAGGTGGATTTGTTGTCCCTGCCTCCCCTGTGGGGGCAGCTCCCAGTGAACCCAAGGGCCAGTTTCCAACTTTTCACTTCCGCTCCTCTCCAGGTTAATAATTTGCAGCCTGCCCAGCGGGCAGCACAGCCTCTCCTTTCCTGGAAGAGCATGTGCGCTGTGGTTGGCAGCCAGTGAGCCGGTCCTCCCAGCAGCTAACCTCCTGCAGCTGCCCCCCCCCTGCAGCAGGGGTCCTCCGGGTGGGGGTGGGTGTCAGGAGCGGTGACTCAGTGCTGCACGGGCAGGAGGAGAGAGGGCGCTGTCTCCCAGAAGGGCAGCTCCTCTATTACAGTGCGGCCTGAGAAGAGAAGCATTCTCTCCGTTTCCTGGGCAATGACGATGGAGGATGTTTTGCTGCTGCTATTTCTGTGTCCCCAGGCGGAGTGCTCCCTCCCTAGCCCCCGCAGAACAGGGCAGTAATGGAAGCCCAGAGCTGCAGCCTGCGGGCCTGAGCTTCCCCTCCCTGCTGTCCTGCTGCTGATCGCCTGCAGGGAGAGTTGGCCTCCCTGCTCTTCCTGGTCCTGAGGTGCAGGAGGGGACTTCGGAGGTGTCATCCACCTGAGGGCTCCTCCTGCAGCCTCAGGCACCGCAGCCCACCTGTCTGGAAGGCAGTCTGTGCCCAGAGTGCTGGCATCGCCCGACCCTGACCTTGCTGGGGTGGGCGCTGCAGGGACTCCCCAGGTCGGTCCTGATGATCTCCCCTTTGTCTCAGCTGGGAGCTGAAGGGCTGCGACACAAGCCGGCCAACCGGGGGCTCCTCAGCTACCTGTGCTGCCTGTTTCCAAGCTGGGGAGCAGGACGGGCCTGCCCGCGGGGTTTCTGCTTCCTCTGAGATCCCTGAGGTGCGAGGTAAAAGGCCGTTCCTCTTGCACCCTGGAACCTGACGCAGGGCTGTGCAAATGAGCTGGAGAGGAGAATGCCATGGGGGTTTGGGCCTGAGGCTGACTGGAGCTGGGTCTTCTGGTCCCTCAGGGAGCATCTCCATCCCCCTTGTCCTTGTGACAATGCCCTGGGGACTGAAGGTGGGGAGCCAGGTGGGGAGGGCAGCAACAAAGGCATAAGCAGCCTGACCTGCCACCTGCCCCATCTCTGTCCCTGTCACCCCACCGTGTGTCCCTTTGCTCGACCAACATGAGCCTGTGGGACTCCGTGGGAGGGGCTGCCCCGCTCCAGTGTGGTTGTGAGGTCAGGCCTGTGGTGGGACCCCAGGACTTCTGAGCAACCTGGAAGACATCTGAGCAGGCCAGGTGGTGGGGGCACTGCCTCAGCACATGGGTGGCCCCGGATGTTAGGCTGTCTCACGGTGTCCCAGGCCTTGCTGCCGAGAGGAGTCCAGTCCTCCCTGGGAGCTGGTTAGGAAGGCAGAGTCCCAGGCCCTGCTGCCTCGCTGCATCCGAGTCCGCGTTTCCACAGATTCCAGGTGACCCAGGCTCACATTAACGTTGGAGGAGCCCTGCTGACCCTCGTCCTTGTTATGAGGACGCCTGTGCTGACTTTGGACAACTTGTGCTTTTTAAAATCCCATGGGCACTGTGATCCTGAAATTGATCTTGTTTCTCTCTTTGCTGAGAAAAGCAGGTTTAGTTCAAGGGAAGAGCTGGTTTTGCTGGGCTCCCGTGTGTGCCGTGCCCCACCTCGGAGAGCAGACAAGCACGAAGTCATTCGTCAGTTGGTGTTTTGCAGCGTTGAGCATGGGACCCACGGCCTTGGGCACCTTAGGGAAAGGCATGTCCACTGAGCTGCATCCCCGGCCCCAAGGGCACATGTGAAGGGAGGGTTCACAGGTGAATCCGAGGCGTCCCAGAGGATCTGGGAAGGTGACGGAGATGAATGGAGTGGGCTAGATGGACCTGCAGGGCTGGACCCAAGGCGTCCTAGCCATAGGGTCCCCTGCTATTCAACCCAGCCCACCTTGTGTGGGGACCGGGCTCAGGTGGCAGATGATGATACTTTGAAGAGAAGCCTCAATTTGAATTTTATGGAATCACCCAATACTGAAATCTGGATAATGGCTTGAAATGTTTAAAAAAGTAAGACAAAGGGAAAACTGGGTTAGCCTAACTAACCAAGTGTGTCGTGGAGTCCCCTGCCCCTGGGGCCAGGGGTCTGAAACCTCAGATTGTGTCCCTCCCTGGCGAGCTCCTGGATTCTGGAGGAGGTGGGGAATCTCAGTGTGATTCCCCGAGGAAGGTCTGCTGCCGTGCCCTAGGCTGTACTCCTGTAAGGAGCTTGATCTGGGTCCAGCTGGGTCACGAGGATGGAGGGTGGGTCCTAGGTAGGGGTGACATGAGTGCAATTCAGTTTCCTTTACTTCACCCTAACTATTGAGAGGAGGACGGACTTAATGAATGGGGGTCGGGAGAATACCAGAATCCAGAGAGCAACCGGGGGGGGGCTTTGGGGGACCCAGTGGCAGACCGAGGATCTGACCCAGGCATGCTGGGAACAGGGTGGGTGTGCCCTGGAGGGCTGGGCGGGGTTCAAGTCAGCTGGTGCTCAGCTCTGGGTGGCTGGGGTAGGAGGCTGCCCTTTGACCTCTGAGGAGATGAGGTGCGCACAGACAGGCTTGTGTCCCGCCCCGCACCAGGGCCAGGGCCAGCTGCGAGCCAGGACCTCCGCTGACTCTCCTGAGCAGTGATCCTCTGCTTCCTGCTCTCCCGCCTAGATCTCCCGCCTCTTTGATTTCTCTGTTTTCATCTGTGGTCATATTTCATTCGTGTGTCTGAACATCTAATCAAAAATCCAAAATGCTCCAAAATTTGAGACTTCTCACTACCAACATGATGCCACAATTAGAAACTTCCACACCTGCCCTCACGTGACCAGTCTGGACACAGATGCTCTGCAATGCTGTAAAAGTGACTCCCAGGCTCTGTCCGTGGGTGCACGTGATGTGTAAATGAACTTCATGTTTAGACGTGGCTCTTCCCTGCGATAGCTCCTGATGTGCGTGCAATTATTCCAAAAGCCACAAATCCAAAATCTGAACCACTCTGATGCCCAGCATTTTGGATAAGCCTCACTCACCTGAGAGCCTGTCGTGGGCCGGGAGCTGGTGCTGGCGGGCGCTGGCTCAGTGCCGGGCTGCCGGCAGAGCTTGGTCCACTGATATGTGGTGATAACACAGTCATCATTAGCTGTGACAGTGGCTGGAATTGCGGGCTTTACAACTATGCAAGGATGTCACCTGGGAGCCCTGTCGAGTGTGCCCGTTGACCCGTCCCCTCTCCCGTGGAAGGCAGTATGTAGCTGTGGTCAGGAGTATGACCTGGGAGGCCAGAGCCGTCAGCACGCCCTTGGCCCTGCTCTTCATTCTGTCTGAGGAGGTACCAGGGTATGTGGTGACCTAGAGTTCCTGGTGCTCAGTGCCCACGGCCTCGCCTGACACGTGGTGGGTGGTGGGCAGATGCTGCTACTCTCCAGGCCACCTCCACTCCGTCAGATTGGCATCTGTTGTGAAATCGATTGGCCCCTAGCAATAGTGTGAGTCCCCAATGCACTGAAATGGTTTGCAAGGTGCCATGTGGCCTGGATGGTGACCTCTCCAAGAGACTTGTCCAGGCCTAGTTCCTGGCAGCAGTCACAGAGGGGGACATGAGGCTCAGAGAGGTGGTGGGAGCTGTGTGAAGACCATACCAGTGACAAGTGGCAAACCTGGAATCCAACTTCCCTGAGTCCTCCTCTGCACACGGGCTTCTCTGGAACTTTCCATCATCCTTATACCCGGCACGGAACGAGTTATGAGCTGCAGTTCTCTCTCTACCCAGGGCAGCTTTCAGGGTCTGAAAGCAGCTTCCCCTAAGATCAGGCAAGAGCTGGCAGGGGTGAGGGCCCTCTGGAAAGGGGCCACTCTCCCCAAAGCACCCAGCTCCACCCAACAGCTCAGACACATCCTCCTCCAAACCCACTGAGGACAGGCCAGGAGCTCAGCCACATTTGCTAGTGACAGTCCTGTGTTGACTAACGACGTCTGTAATGCAGGCGTCCCTGACAGCCTGCCGATTCCCTGCAAGGTGAGTTCAGCACCAACAAGCAAACACAAATGAAGAAGGACGAAGGAGATGTCACCATCTGGAATTTTTGTGGCTTTGCGAAATGTCATATTGCCAACATGAATGTACTGAAAGGGCCCGTGCCTTCCCACGGTCTCGCTGCATCTCAGTCTTGCTTGTGCAGATGAGGACCCCTGCAGATGAGGACCCCTGCAGATGAGGACCCCTGCAGATGAGGACCCCTGCAGACGAGGACCCCTGCAGATGAGGACCCCTGCAGACGAGGACCCCTGCAGATGAGGACCCCTGCAGACGTCTTACAGCTGGAATGACCTGGGCTGGGGGGACTGACGCACACAGGCCACGCTGACAGGTAGTGCGGGCAGGATTCCCACCCCTCTGGTCCGAGTCCAGGCTTGTTCTTTCGATTTCAGCCACTGGTTCTCAGCCTGGCTCTACACAGGAAGCACCTGGGCAGCTTTAAATAACCCTGTCCCTTGAGTGCCAGCCCCAGAGCTGGCGGGCCTGGGGGCAGAGTATGGCCCTTGCACTGGATTTTCCTAATGTCCCCAGGTGCATGGACTGTGCGGCCGGGGCCTCTGCCACAGGCCCCCTCTGCACAGCACAGCTGGCCCTGCCCCTCCTGCCCCTCTAGGCCCCGGTCTGTGGGGCTCACCGAGCACAGACTGAACATGTCTGGACAAATTGCACCTGTTCCCACCATGTGCAGTCTCATTTCCTTGTCCTTCTGCCCCCACAAAGCTGCATAGCAGTCACTTACAAAGCATTGACCTCGTCTCAGGTCTTACAAGTCACCTGGAGATGACTTAAAGTCCGAGGGAGGATCACGCAGGCTCTGTGCCAACGCGGCTCCATTTGTTGAATATCTGCTACGTTCAGGTGGCAGAATCAGCAGGTCCTGGCCACCAGCCCTCTGCTCGATCTTCGTAACGTGTCAGAGAGGATGGCAAAGCTATCCCCACTTTACTGATGAGGAAACCGAGGCTCACAGCTCCTATTCCTTTCTTAAGATCCTTGCACTTAGGAACCAACAGGGCTGAGTCCTTAGCTGTGCGTCCTCTGCTGTCACAGAGACTGCTTTTGCTTCTGCTCCTTTAGCCCAAAGCTCCCCTGGCTCCACAGCCCAGAGCCAGAGAAATGTCGGAGATGGCCGTCCACGGAGGCCCCTGCCTGGGTCATGGCGGAGCCCTGGCCGTCGGGAGCCAGCGTGTGGTCTTTAAGCCCTGCCTCTGCTGACAGGTGGAAAACCAGACCCGGTGGTGCCGGGGTTACCAGTTGGTGGCCGCGCGCTGACTGCATCCAGGGTGCGGACCTGTGGTTCTCCGGCTCCCGCGAGCCTCCCAGGTCCATTCACTGCCTCGTTCGTTCCGTCTGTCAGTTGGCTGAGCAGCATTTCGGGGTATTTGCTGTATTATTTCGTTTGATTCTCAAACCAGCCCAAGGTCAGTCACACAGTGGGCGTCCACTCTGCTGGGCCGCTGTCTGAAGCCAGGTCTTCTGAGGGAAGACGGATAGTTGGGCAGTGTCACTGGGGGGTTCATGGAGGGATCGTGACCACAGGTCAGAGGAGGCTTGGAGGTGCTGCCATCTTGAGGGGTGCTTCCTGCCTGCTGAAGTGGGGGCCCCTTGGCTGTGCATGGCTGCCTGCAGCCTGGGGTCCAGGGCAGTGCTGGGCAGGCCTAACTGGGCTCCACGGTACCATAGAGGTGGCACATGCACGGCACTGGGAGGTTCGTGACTTAGGAAGATTGCTGGGCTGGCACTTCCCAGAGCGTGGGGCCCGCGTGGCGAGAGCAGCGGGGTGGGGGGGGCTGTGGACCACCCGTGTCCCTGCAGATCCTTGAGCCTGGGCTACACTGGGAGAGAGCCTCACCCTGGAGCCAGCACAGCCTTCACAGGGCCCCACACCTGCCATCTCCCGCCCTCTGCAGGAAGCGGCCCCCTCCAGCTAGCGGGCTGTGGCCCTCCTCGGTCTTTGTCCCTTCCTGTCAATGGCCGATGGCACTAGATTCGCTGTGACAGCAGCACAACCACATTCTCCTCTCAGTTAGTGACTGAAGTTTTTAAAAGGACGCTGTTTGGAGTCAAATGCTAAGTTCCTGATGCTGCACGCTGCGTGGCCGTGGCAATACCGTGGAGTGGAGAGGTGGTCACCTCAGGGGGATGTGCTGGCCTGTTGGCCTGCTGGCCCTGCCCAGGGATGGAGCCATGGACATGGGCCTGGGACGTGCATCCCACAGCGTGGCCGGCACTGTGGGCCCAGGGCGGTCCTTCCACCCACCACCGTTTCCGGCGCCTGCAGGCCCCCTCTGCTTCCCCTGCTATTCCTCCCTCAGAGCCAAGGTCTGGTGGACGGAATAATCCAGAAGCCCTGAGGGACCAGGGCAGTGCCCACTAGCATGTGAGCAGGAAGGTGACCCCGCTGGCTCAGGGTCTGGGGAGCAGGCGCCCATCTGCCCATAGGGGACTCCGGCTTCCAGGCCACGCTGCTGCCCTGGCCCAGCTGGCTCCCCAGGACCACCTGTGGCTTTGTCCCCACCAGAGCATATCCTGGGCCCCACGGCAGGACCCCGACTCCGCTCTCAGTCTCCTGCTGCTCTCTCCTCTTGGGGCACTTCCAGGGAGTGGCGGCACTATCTGAGGACTCCTCCGTCACCCTGATGTCTCATACGTCCCTCAAAGGCAGGAACTGGGCTTTTCAGAGGGTCCACACTGATGTTTGCCAAGCAACACCAACCACGACAACAAACACTTCACTGAACATTCGTTGGCGCACAGGTTCTGTGATGAATGCGTGTATGTATTTCTCTGAATCCTCACCATAACTGCAGGCGTGAAAACCAGACACAACCCCCACTTCGAATGAGGATGCTGAGGTCAGAGATGTTAAGTATTTTGCTCAAGGACACACAGCAAGCAGTAGACTGAAACTTGAACTAAAGTAGTCTCTGCCTATGTTCTCTGGACACCATGCGGGGTACATGTGGTGTTCTCTCCCTCGCTCTCTTTTCTGTCTTTCTCTCTCTCTCTCACACATACACACACTCTCACGGTGACCCTGGAGAGGCTAGTGCACAGGGGTCTTTCCTTCCTGCCCCTCCCTGCTTGCTGTCTGCTGAGGCTGCCCCTGGGTGCGGTGCCCCGGGCGGCCCCAGCAGGAGTCAGCCCACCTGGTCCCTTAGTCAGGCTGGCACGCCGTGGGCGCTGCAGCCAAGGAGCTTCCAGACCCAGCCGCCAGGCTCGTGTGCAAACGTGTGCTGATTTGATTAGCTGTTTAGTCATCGCTGCTGATGTGAGTGGGCGGCAGCCACCAAATGACACTCTGCCGCCTGTGACTCTGATGCCTTCGGGAGGGTTGTTATGTTAATATGGCACATGAGAGCACAGGCCCAGGCCATATGGTGCTTCTGGCCTTTTCCTGATCCCGGGTAATTGGAATCGGCTGCCTGATTCAAACCCGGAAGGGCTCCCTGATGGGCAGCCGAGGGCCTGACCAGGGATTTGCCAGCATTATGGGGACAGGATCTGGGGCTGATTGATGGCAGTGTGGGAGGGGACGCATGCCAAAGAAACCCGATTCTTTTTAGAAACAAAAATCTCTGGCTCTGACTGTCAGGAGCAAGCGAGTGCTGCCAGGACGGTAGCCGCCCTCCAGTGACGACGCAATTCAGGGCTCGGCCTGAGATGCGGGCCTCACACCGGACGCTTTGTGGCCAGCTGCGGGTCCAGGGGTCCTCCCCTTCCCAGGAGGCAAAGCCGAGCTTCAGAGGGGGCGAGCTGTCTGCTTCAGGCCACCAGCAAGAATTGCAGGCTCCAGGACTCTCCCCGGGCTGCCTGTGCCCAAGGGACAGCTTGGGGAAGGACAATAACCCCAGACACCCTCACTGGAGGCGAGCAGGGTCAGAACCCCTGCAGGCCTTGTTGAAGCAGAGGGCAGGCTGGGCTCCAGCCCCGGATGCTGATTCTGGGGGTCTGGGGCGGCACGGAGAATCAGCCTTTCTAGCCAGAGCCCAGGTCAGGATCCACGGGTCTCGAGTACCCACGCTCTGTGGCCCCTAAAGAGGCAGGTGTTGCTACCCTGGTTTCTCTGATGAGGCCTGGACAGGTGACTTCTTGTCCTAAAGTGACTTGACTAGGACATGGGTTATGGAAGCGGTGATGAGGTCACAGAGCAGGATGCAGCCGAGGTCTCCTGCCTCCCATGTGGCCTGAGGCAGGTGGATGCTGGTTTTTATTTTGCCTCCACCAGAAAACAGGGCGTGTCTGTTGATGCTGGCCAGCTGGTTTCCTCAGGCCTGGGGGTTGCTCCCATTCTCCTGCAGGCCTCAGCGTGGCTGGACGTGACTCGGGCCACGGCGGACTTCCGAGGAGTGGAGGGCCAGAGAGGCCAGCCTGTTCTTGCTGAGGGCTGGCTCGGGCCTCCCCTTGAAGCTGCCTGGTGCTCCACTGCAGGGACACCGTGACACAGTAGGCAGGCCTCGGCCAGAGCTGGGCAGTGAGGAGCGAGGGGCCCCGGCGGGGGTGCAGCTGTCCAGGGTGACCACCAGGTGACAGCTAATGAGAGGCTCCCTCTCCCTACCCAGCAGCCAAGGCCTCCCAGCCGCTGTCCCCACTCCCTGCCCGCCTCCATGCTTCCCAGGGTGAAGGAGCAAGGAACGTGGGTCAGGCCACCGCTCTCCATCCACGAGGTGCCCCAACACTCTTCATTTCCATCAGCCTCTGCACGGCAGGCTGAGGCTCAGAGAACTGGCAAGGGGCAGAGTCCACTCCTCCCCGACCCCTCCCTGAGAGGCCGCGGAGCTCATGGGGCTCGTGCAGGGATGTGCGGTGGCCCAGATTCCCTGGCGAGCGGTCAGCTTGGCTTTTCCTTTCCTTTCCCCTTCCTTTGGTGCCTTTCCCTCCCTTCCTTCCTTCCTTCCTTCCTTCCTTCCTTCCTTCCTTCCTTCCTTCCTTCCTTCCTTCCTGGTGCAACCCACTTATAAGAACCAGAAACAGTTACTTGGGAATAGTGCCATCCCCATGGTGCAGATGGCTAGGCAACCATGATGCTCCAAGGGCCAGTACAGGGTCTGGCCTGGGCACACAGTCTCCCTCTTTTTCTGTCTCTGCCTCTATCTTTATCTCCCTATCTATTTATCTATACCTGCACACAAACACACGTACATTTGTTTGTTGGTGGTAAATGTTTATATTTTGTGGCTCAAAGTAGATATAGGACCAGCCTCAGCCAGCCTAGCTTGCTGATCTGGAGATAGAAGTGCCTGTTGTGGCAAGCAGCTTGGAGGGCAAGGGCATAGATGGAGACAGGGACTCAGAGGTCTCAGATCCAAGTCTCATTTGGCCTCTCGGAGCTGTGAAACAGTGAGAAAGTCCCTTTTTTCTCTGGGCTGCAGGTGGTCTCTGCTTCCCTCGCAGCCTCTGTGCCAGTTCAGGAGGCCTATGCCTCGAACCCAGTATGTACTATGCTGCCTTTTAAACTGATTATCCCAGGTATTTGTCACAGGGAAGGGAGGCTGACTGCCCTGAGTTCCCGTCTCCCAGGGGATGCCTCTGGTGTCCCTGGAGCCCTCTATGTGACAGTATGAGCAACAGCGCCATCCTCGTGTTCACACTGCCCTGCAGTGGCTTGCGGGGCCTTCGCCGACCCTTCTAGGCGGCAGGAACGGGGGTTGTCTTGCTCACCACAAGTTCACGTGACGAGTTCACGCGACGCTGGGTGTTTTTCAAGCCCCCCGACTGGCGTCTGGCTGAACAGACAAGCCTCTTCCTTCCGCCTTGCAGGCTCCATTCCCCTTGCCCGTCCAGTGAGAGTCCAGGCACGGCCACCACCCAGAGCACGTGCCCGGCTCCCCACAATTTGCATCATGACGTGAAGGATTGTTTTGTTTTTCAAAAGTAGGGATTGTGTAGTCAGGCTGCCTTCCAGGTCCCTCTGCTGCCCTCCCGTCCGGGTGCCCGGCACAGGGCAGCCGCTGCACAGTACAGGTGCTAAGTCCCGGGACGGGCTGAGCCGTGGGCAGCCTGCAGCCGTGTCAAGCGCTGGCTGCTGGAGGACGGTTTCAAGTGGCTTCTTTGTGGACACCCAAGTGCAGACCAGGCTCCCGAAAATGGTTTCTCATAGTTTCATTCATCTTTTAAAAACAGACTTTGCTTTTTAGAGGTGTTTATGGGAAAATTGCACACAAACCCCAGGAATCCCAAGGTCAGATTTGCTCCCTGGCTGGCGACAGGTCACCTTCCAGTCAACCAAGCTGGAACTGGGAGTGTCGCGAGGGGAGCGTGCACTTCACGCACCTGTCTGAGTGTGCCAGGCTAGCAGGCGGCCCACGAGGCACAGTGGCTTGTCACCTCCACTGCCCACGTGGTGACAGAGCAGGGGGCCATGCACCACTAGCCCAGAGAGGACCCTCGCTCAACCCTGAAGTACGATCCTGTGAAATGTGCACGGCTCCACACCACCGGGAACTCAAGGAGTCGCGTGTGGCGGTCCTGGGACAGGGACTCAGTGGCCCCTACCCATCCTACACCCCCTGGTCAGCGTGGCACATGAACCCGCCCCAGCCCAGTGTTAGGAAGCAAGTCCATGGTTGGCCTTCCGGTCACCGTGGTGTCACACAGTTGATGGGCCAAGTCCAAGTCCACTGTCACAGGTCACTCAGACAGTGGCTCTGCTCTTGCCAGGCAGATGCTCCACCAGTTCACCCCCATCTGAACCCCGTTTTCTTCGATATTTCATTGCAGCCTGTGGGATTTCTTGACTGGACCCTGCCTCTCCTGTCACACCATGAGGGGCTCTGAGGAGGTGCCCACTGCCGGGTCACCCAGCTCGGTATTTCTGGGATCTCTAGAGGGCTTCCTGCATGATGGCGAGGAGTGGAGTGGAGGGAATGGTGGAGGCGGAGGGCTCCTGGCATTGGGGGAGGGAGGCGGTGTCCGGGTCCGAGAGGACACACCACACCAATCAGCTTTGTGTCCTGGGAGCCTCCCTCCCTCTGGGGACAAGGAAAGGTCAAAGCGAAACGCTGGGAAGTGGGCTGGTGCCCACACTGGGGCCATCCTAGCAGTGGCTGCAGCCCTTCTGGCCCATGGGGACAGGGCAGGAGCAGAGAGCTGATGTCACCAGAGCCCAGCCCTGCAACTGCTGCCCAGGGCTCACTCCGTCACTGTCTTAACCGTGTGACTTCTGGAGTCACCTCCAGGTTTCTTGGCCCAGTAAATGATGAAGCAGTGGAACGGAGACAGGCTCGTTAAGGAAAGATGCTTCCCTGCGTATCTGCCCCAGTTACTCCAAATTTAATCTGTCCGTGAGCCAATTTCCAGGACAAACACGCTCTGGCTTTTTAAAAAATCCCCAGAGCCTTGACCTTGAAGGCATCCATTGGCTAGTGCTTATCCAGATATGCCTCCCGTATCCCAGGACTCCTTCCCCAGGTCCACCCTTGGACCTGCTGAGGGGCCGGCAGACCCCGCAGGGCCTCTCGGAGAGGGGCCAGGGCCCGTTCTGCCAGTGGGCCAGGCGGGCCCATGAAAGCGCCCTTTCTTCTCTGTCTGTCACAAGACTGGTCCTGGCCACGGGGACTCCAGGCTTAATCCGATTGGGTTTCCTTGGTCAACAGGTGGGCTTTGTTCTCTCGCCCAGATTTTCATCTGCTTGGTTCCCCAGGTTGCTGCTTGGCCGCTGTTTGACCCGATTCATCGAGGATACACAGGGCTTTTGCCAGGGTCCACAGGGGTGTCTAGAGTCCCAGGCTGGGTGAGGATTAGTGGGTCTGGGAGGGAGATGTGAAGCCAGGGGCCAGGCCAGGCCATGCAGGGCTTTCTAATGTCAGGTGGCCCTTCCCACATCCCACTCTGGGTTCCCTCCCCTGTCCTCTGAGCTCTACCCCTTGAGACCCTGGCCTCCCTGGGTCCCGGGTAGCCTGAGTCATGGTGGCGTGGGCTGCTGTGTGCGACTGGCAGGCCTTGAGGGCCCTGCTGTGCCTCTCCTGGGCTGTGCTGCTTCTCTGAGCCCAGCATCGACTGTCCTTATCCTAGTGCCGGCACCGCCAAGGCTTAGGAACATCAAAAGAGGTTCTGTGGGTCAAAATTACCAGTGGAAACCGCCTTTCCCTGAACATGGGCAAGAATGGTACTGGGAGGGAATTCCCTTCAGTCCAGTTGGATCCAGGAAAAGCCCGAGGCCTCACTGCAGCGGGAAGAGCCACCTCTGCCGTGAATGTGAGGGAGGGACGGGCCTCTGGGGCTTCTTCCATTCTGGGCACAAGGGGGCCCAACTGTCTTTGAAACTTGGATGAGCTGCCTGCTCACGGCACCCCTGGCCCTCCCCTCTGTCCCTGGGGCCTCTGTGCCCTCCCTTTCCTAGGAACAAATGCACCCCTGTGGTGCAGGCTGGGCCTTCGGACCTGCCCAGGTCAGTCCCAGGACCTGGCCACTCCGGAGGGTGAGGCAGGAGGAGCTCCTGGGCAGCTCAGGCTTCTGGAACGCACTCCCCAGACCGGGCAGCTGGAGCGCAGGGATTCATTCTCCCAGGTCCCAGGCGGAACTCCAGGATTAGGGAGACCACACACTCGTCCTGGGGAGGGCTGCCCCGCCCTGCAGGGCCTCCTCCGTGCTGTGACTGCTTGGAGCACAGACTCTGCTGTCCCTTTTCTTCTTAAAAGGGCACTGATGACATCATGGGGGCCCCAGCCTCGTGACCACATCTAAACCTAATCAGGCCTCTTAGTAACATCACAGTGGTTTTAGGGCCTCAGCATTAGAATCTAGGGGTAGCACAACAGTTAGGCCATCAGAAATAGGCAGCCAGGCTAAGCTAGCCAGATCCTTCCCTGGGCCCAGCAGGCTCCTTCCCGGGTTTGGGGTTTGTACGTTTTTTTTTGTTGTTGTTATTGTTGTTTGTTTGTTTTTTTTAACAGGAATCAGCAGATAGTCCTCCTGGGTGGTTCCTGTTAAGAAAAAGAACTGCAGGCCCAGTGGAGGAAGCCCTGGGGCAGCAGGGAAGGAGGCACTGAGGAGGAGGATGAAGCTTCTGGAAGGGTAGCATTTGCCCCCTGCACCTGGTGGGCCCTGGGATCGGTTCCTGCCATAAATACTTTTCCAGCCAATAAGTCCCCTATTTGGCTCCCATTCATTCGGGTTCTGCTTCTCTTCTTGTCAGTGAGACAGTGCTGACCGGCGGAGCTGTGGCAGGGGTGTGGCTCTTCCTCTTGGAGAGCAGGAGGCAGGGCCAGGCTTCCTAGACCAGAGGCTGGCGCCAGCTACTCAGGCTGTGAGCGGAGCGGAGCCTGGCCCGGGCACTGACGCAGGGACACTCTCTGGTGACCCAGTTAGCAACCACCAGGACAAGGGCTGGTCCGGTTCTCAGTGAGGGGCTCTGGGGTTTCTGCTAAGTCTGGGAAATGCAGAGGGGGCTGGCCAGGGCCTCTCTGCACTGGGTGCCATTCCCTGAGCACCCAGCAGGGCAGTGCCAAGGCCCACCTGGGGGCAGCTGGACCCTGCTCAGGACAGAGAAGTGGAAGGAGCACAGGTCCCCACCACCCAGCAATTCCACCCCCAGGGTTCCTGCACACGAGCCCCAGGAGGCATGCCTGTAGATGCCCAGAGCAGTTCCATTAGAAATGACCGGCAGCTGGACACCACCCAAAGGCCCCACCATGGGGAACCGAGAGACCAACCGATGACCATGCACACCATGCCCCTGAGAGAGTGAAGACGTCAGGGCCCCACGCATCAACCTGGACAAGGGCAGACAGAGGACCAAATTCAGAATCGCAAGTGGCAGCAGGATCAAAGATGTGTTTTCCACAAACCCTGAAAATGAGCAAAGCAAGCGTTGTCCTAGTTAGGGACACATTTCCACTTGCTGAACACTGAGCAAAGCCAGGGAGCAAGACAGAAATGAGGCTCCGGGGGAGGTTGGTGCTGGCGAGGTGGAGACGGAGTGGAAGGGCCAGCTGCCAGGGCCCACCCACCAGGGCTGAGCAAGCTCTGTTTCCTACCCAACCTTCGATTCCTAAGCTGTTAGACTTGGTATTATTCCTTATAACTTAATATAAAAGTCGAATGTTCCTGAGTAGGAGATATTTCATAAGAAAAGTTTTAGACCCAAAAGCATAGACTATTGGGCTTGTCTTTTGTTTTACATCAGATTTTATAAATCTTTTGATTTCCTTCCTTTTTTTTTAATGAGCAAGGATAATTTTTCCTCTGAAAATAATTTTTTTAAAACTGAAGAGCACAAGAGTGTCTCTCCGGCTCGGGGGTCTGTTCTTCGGTCTGTGTTTGGGCCAGGAGGTCGGGCTCACAGCCTGGAGACCCAGGGGAACCAGCAAAAGGAGCTGAGGTGCACAGGACTGGCCCCGCCCAGGCCCCGCCCAGGCACAGCGCAGGGCCCGCCCACACGCCATCCAATCATAGCCCAGAGCACTGGCCCCGCCCAGGCATGGCGCAGGGCCCGCCCACACGCCATTCAATCACAGCCCAGAGCGCTGGCCATCTCTGGCTACTGTCCTTGGGGGATAGAGCCCTGCGTTAGCCTCCTCCCACCCCATCCATTTCGGCCTCTACTTGGCCTCCAGGGATCGTGGTAATCATAAATGGCATGAAGTCACTTTCCTGGCTACGACTTCTGCCTCCTTAGTCCACTTGGCATCCTGGTCTCCAGGTCATGTTTGAAGACAGTCCCAGTGAAACGCCACTGCTTGTACGACCGCAAGAATGGGATCCTCACTAGAACAGGTCGCACTCCACGTATGCATAGTATGTCTAAATACACGCCACTTTGTATCCAAAAAGAATAAGAAACCTTTTTAAAAACCAACTTCCTGCCTCCTGAGGCCTGAGGCCATCCAAGCCCTGTGCTGCTGCCCTGCTCTCTCTGAGTCGGAGAGTCCTGTCCAGCCTCTTCATCTGCCTTGCTCAGGCTGCACTGGGGACAGGGCCACTCCTGGAAGCCATATCTGGGTCTCACCACCCAGTAGCCAAAGGTTTGGGCTCCATCCCCTCCTGTGACTTCTCCCTGGAATGACTTTCCTGCCCCCAGGGATCCTTCAGGCTCACTTCAGGTGACACATCTCCCAGGAAGCCCCCTGCCATGCCCATGCTTTGTTCCACAGCCCCTCTGCTGACCCTATCAAAACACCCTCAACCATGCACAGTGCTTGGACCTTTTCTGTGGTGTCTCCTGCTCTCAACTACAAGGTCCCCAAGGCAAGAACTGGCCTGGTAGTTCTTGTTCGGTAATGACCGCAGAGACCCTAGCACTGTTGCACCTGGATGGCAGCCCCCAAGGGCAGGGAATTATGTATTTTGCTTTTCTATGTATTTCAAATGCCTAGATCGGTGCCTGCCACCCGCAGACCTGCCATCCTCGGTTAATGAGTGGAGGAGTAAATGAGTGAGCAGGTGCTAACCTGTATGAAGGAAAATTCTGCTATTAGAAGCTGAGTGAGCTTGGGGAAGACACTGCACCTCTCTGAGTCTCCCTTTCTTCTTCTCAATGGGGATTTTAATAGTGCTGTTCCTAAAGGGCAACTGTGAAGATTGGTGAAAAGGTGCACATGACTGACTAGCAAATGTCGCACACGGCCAAGCTGGTTGCACGCTAATCTAGGACTGACCCCAAAGGCCCCAGACAAATTCCCAGGGGTCTTAGATGTTGTCCTGAGCTCAGAGGCTCTTCTCGCCCTTCCTGTGTGGTCCATGGGAAAGAGGGTCAGAAGTCTGTTCTCCTCCTCAGGCAGGGACTGTGACCTCCGGAGGTCACCAGATCTATTGTTCAGGAGCTGTTGATGACTGGGCAGCTCCATCAGGTCCTCAGAGCCCAGCTGGTCAGTGCAGCCAAGGTCAATGTCCCTGTTTCCTGAATAGCTTCCTTTAAATACAGGCAAGCTCTTGGGCAGCCCAGGCAGCTTCTAACTCAGCCAGCTGTTGAGGACCCCAGGTCATTTGAGCCCTGTGGACTGGGAGGAGCCCTTCCATAGACCTGGGTGCAGCTACGCGTCCCTCCCCCTGACTTTGTGACTCTGGGCAAGGCACGTCACATCTCTGAGCCTCAGTCTCTCCACTGTGACACGGGAAACAGAAGCTGCCTGGGAGGAGGTCCTAGGGCGTGGAGGGAGTGTGCCTATCCTGGTGAAGCAGCACCGCTCAGGAGCCGTTCCCAGAGTCCCTGGTGCTACAGGGGCTGAGCCACCTGTGGAGACCCTCGCCTATGTGCGTGTGCGTGTGCGTGTGTGTCTGGGTGTTATATATAGCAAGACACAGATGGCACAAAAATATACACTCAGTATTACATAAGATAAATGACATCACGGAAAAGTGCGCATGGGTCCTTGGACGTTTGGTATAAGTAGCTGAACCAGGAACACCTGCGATGCCCGCAGGGCACGGTGCTGCCTAGACAAGGCCCCTGCTGACCCTGCTGTGCACCAGGAGCAGGCCTGGCGTGGCCTCGGGCTCCGTTCAGCACTCCCAGGTGCCCACAGCCAGGGCCATGTGGGCGTATCCTGTCCCTCACAGCAGGCCATCGCCCTCAGAGGGGCTCTCACGAGTCACTGGCTTCTTCAACGCCTTGTCACCGCAGAGACTTTCCATTTCTTTGCAACTGTCAGCTTCCGCGTGTCCTCTGCCAGCCTGGGGTTTAGTGGCACTGAGGCCAGGGTCCCAGGTGGTTTTGCTCTTCATTGTCCCCAGCACCCACGAGGGTGTGAGCAGTGTAGGCACTTGATCTAGAGAACTGTCTACACAGAGGACCATGGGTGGGTGGGTGGGTGGATGGGTGGACAGGGTGGTGGGTGCATGGACGGTGGGTGGGTGGATATTGCAGGCTTGCCCTTAAACAGCTTACTGTCCATTTGGAGTCACAAGATCTGTCTAGACACAGAAGTCCTCAGTGGTGGCTCAGGACTTTGTAGACTAGGGTCCTGTGTGTGTGATGGAATGGCCCATTTCTAGGAGAGGAAAGGAGAGGAGGAAGGGCCATGCGGCTGGCGAGGGTGGAGGGAGGCCTATGATCGTCTCCTGAGGAACTGTCCTCATTTCCATGAAGCAGGAGACACTTTGTCAAAAGCCCCAGGACAGCCCCTTCCGGCTGGGAACAACCTTTGCCTGTCTTTGCTGAAATTCAGCACCTGCCAGTCCAATGTCTCCAGCTTCTCTCAGGCCACCTTCCATGCTAGGCCTGGACACAGATTCTGGACAAGCCGAGGAGCCTGAGAGTTGGCCAATGAGAACACCAGAGTCTGGGGAAGATGGACCTTTAAACAATGTGACCAGGCAGGCCACGCGGGGGACTGAGCAGAGGAGAAACAAGACGAAGATCTGAGGGCCTTGGAGGTCAGAGATGGGCGTCAGGAGGAGGTTCTGCGCAACCCATGAGGGAGCGTGGGAACGTTCCCGGCACCCTAACCCAGCCAGGGGAGTTTCCCTGGGAGAGCGAGCAAGGCAAACCAAGTGGAAAACCAGGCGAGGGGGTCATGGCTTCCTGATCTTAGTGCCACTGCTCAGGGGACGAGAGAGGGCGAATGGGAGTTAGGTGCCCGCCGGGGCTTAGGCTTCACTGATGGTGGGGGAGGCGGGTCTTCACGGCACTTATGCTGGGGAACTGGGTTGGTCGAGCTTGAGGAGGAGGGACAGGGACAAGGAAGGAGGCCTTGGCAGCAAGAAGGCTGGTTGGAAGGCCACAGCGAGCCTGTGAGAGGGTCAGGTTTGATCAGAGGCAGGAGATGAGGAGGCCAGGGAGGGGCATCCTCTACAGCCCAGGGCCTCAACTCTGAAAGTGGAAGGAGGCAAGTAGAGATTTACTGTCCCACTAACTGGCCGATCATGGGGAAAGGAGCTGAGGGTTGTTTTTTCTGCTTCAAGAAGCTTGAGAAATCCGACCCCGCCATTCTCAAACAGCACACTTAGCAATGCCTGTCCTCGACCTTCCTGCCCACAAGATGCAGACAGGAAGCAGGAGCCAGGCAGAGCCTCAAGGAGGTGGAGCCCAAGGCCAGACTTCCTCAGGGAGGTGCCGGCAGGCGAAGAAAAGGGCGCAGGAGAGTAAGGACCGTCACCCTCCGCAAGATCCAGGAGGCAGGGCAGGGACAGGGAGAGAGGGCGTGACTGCAACTGTGGGCAGGATTTTCTCCTTCCAAATGGAATGGGGAGGATGATTTCAGAGGGAACATGTTTTCCAGGAGAATTTTGAGAGCAATGACTCAGGGTTACACAACTACAGGTAATGTGGTAGAGAGGGGTTGGAACATGCCTGCATCTTGATCTCCTGAAACATTTTTATTTTGAAAGGGAAACACTCTTGGGCCAGAATCACAAACACATCCAGCAGGATAGGGCAGATCGCATAAATGAGGGAGGAGGACCCTATGCTTAAAACACAGTAGCTCCTGCCTGATAGAGAACTGCTGCCCAGGAGGCAATAGGGAGGGGTGGGGACTGTGGCCAAGTAGAGAGCACAGATCCGCAGAGGGCAGCAGCAGATCAGCTCCTACCGCCATTGTCATGGAAAGGACAGGCTCAGTGGCTATGTCTTCTGATGATTAAAAAAGAAAAATTGGTAGTTTGGATTTTTATGGGAAACCCGATTTATAAATTATAGCAACTAGCTCAGATTTTCTTTCCCCAAACCATTGTGCAGTCCATTCTGTGAAGCAGACAAAACCCATCCACGTGGGACGGCGCTGTCCCTCCACTCCCCGCCAACCTTCATCAGCTAAAAACCCCATGCAAGTCTCGGAAGAGCTCCGGAGGGAGAGGTGGCCGGGGTCCCTGGGGCTCTTAGGTGGGGCCTTGGACAAACCTGTCCATTGCTCAGGCCTCAGTTTACCCCACCTACAACATGGCAGGAAGGTGTTTGAGAGACTTTCAGCAAAATTCTCTCCTCCTTTTTCAATGTCTGCAAATCACTTCCACTTTCTGCTCACGCAGGCCTCCTACGCACCAGGCATGTCTGCTACTTTGGGTAAGTCTGTCACCCTGGATCACACAGCTATGGACGTGACCAGGGTCGTCTGCTGCCAGAGGCCACTGATGTGGGCACTGTGCTGTCCTCTGTCGTCTCCAGCAAAAGTGAGTCAGAAAGCAATCCAGGCGATGCTGGGGCGGGACTGCGTGGCTGCTGCCTGAGGCGTAGGAGATCTGAGCGGTTGGTTTGCAGTTCATGGGTCAGTTGAGATTTGAGGGTTCTCTTTGACCTTGCAAAAGGTCACAAAGGACTTCAGGAAAGCAGAGGAACTGGCAACACCAAGGCACTGGGTGTCACTGGGCTGCAGACGACCAGGCAGGCCCGTGGGCGCCCCTGGGAAGAGCTGGCCGCAGGGAATAGTGAATTGAGCCGTGTGATGGCCAAGAGTGAGGCTCCGAGGGAGGGCAGGTGACTCAGCACGCCTTGCTGCTGTCCCTGTGCTCAGGTGTGGGGCCCAGCAGACACCGGGAGAACTCGCGGGTCTGTTGGATCACCCAGGGCGTCTCCCTGGCGGGTTCTCCTTCAGTCAAGTCGCAGGCCATCACTGTCCCCTCAGCGGTGAAGTCAGTTACTGCCATCGTTCCTGACCTCCTCTTTGACCCCAAGTCTCAAATTCAGCCTGTCGCCAAGTCTTGTGACTTGGCCCCGATGTCTCTGACTGTGTGCACCCCGCCCCCGTCCCACCCACAGCCGCTGCTGCTCTCCTGTCACCCTGCCCTTCCCCATGGATTCCTGCACAGAGGCAGAGGTGACCTTCCCACTCTTCTGCTCTAACCTGTGGTGGGTCTTGGGGCTCCATTAATAAACTCCGCCCTTCGCTCTGTGACCTACGAGCCCTCCTGTTTCCTGGCCCTCACACCCTGTGCTCCAGCCACCCGGCCTGTAGGTCAGGCTCCTCTGGCTTTGGAGTCATGAGGAGCTGGATTTGAACCCCCGGAGCTCGGGCAGGGGCATCACCTCTTTGAGTCCCACTCTGCCCACCTCTGATCCTGCGGTTTACTTCAATCTTAAACAACATGACAGGCGGAGCGCTCTTGCTTTAACCTGGAGTCTGGTGGAGAAAGGAGGAGCGAGGGATTCCTGTCGTCCTCGGGCCCTCCACCTCCACCTCTAGGTCTGCCGCAACGCACGTCACAGACAGTCCCTGGGCCTGGCGGCTTCTGTGAGTCGTTCACCTCGCTGCCGCTGTTCTCGCTCAAGAATTGCAGAGTCCAGATCTCCTGATTTTGAACCTTGTGTCCATCGTGCCTCTGCCTCTCTTTGAACCTTAATGGCCTCTTTTTGGATTCCTAGACAACATATGGCTATTTTGCCTGGGGAGGGACTTCACCTCCACGGAATCCCACCTCAGGAGCTCTGTGACTTGCTTGGTGTGCTCACAGTGGGAGTCAATGTTCCAGCCGTGCCCACAGACATCCCTTATCCATTTTCTCCGCTGGGTTGCGTCCCCCTGGAAGACCGTGACCTGGCCTCCTCGTGTGGACCTCTGGGTTACTCCTGCTGCTGCTCTTGGGGACGGTGCTGCTGTGTGCACGCCCGTGCATGCTGCTCTGGCAGACGAGTGTCTGAAGGCCCACCCAGGTGAGCAGCGGTGTCCCAGGTGCCTGCACACCTGCCTCGCTCAGTCACGCAGCTGTTTCCAAAGGGGTCTCCCCAGAGGACCCTCCCACAGCTGTGCATGGAAGCAACTACTTCCAGGTCTAGGGGTAGCTCCTCATTGCGCTCGATTGCAGTAATGATTGGAGGGACGCTCAGCCCTTGGGTTCCCATGGCCCAGCAGGGCCTCTGTGGAACCTCTGCTTGGATCCTCCAGCACAGTGTGTGGATGATTGTGGTCTTGACATGTTCGGGAATAAGGAACCCCAGTTTTCAGGGACAGATCACTTAAAGTTCAAAGTCCCTCCTGAGCTGATGGAATGCCGTCTCCTGCGGACCTTCCTGCAGCTCTGTGACGGCCTCCCTGAGTGCCTGCCTTGACCATTTGCCTCGCAGCCCTCTGCAGGGACACGGCCTTTGAATCTTCCTCCGACTCCTCCAATCCTTCGTGCACGGAGGTCTGTGCCAGAACCTTCTCTGACCACCTGTCTGGAAGACGGGCCACAGCCTGTCACTCTGTCCCTGCTCTGCTCTATGTTTCTTGAAAACACAACCTCATGGTGCTTTACCATGGGAGTGTCCACCTGTCTGTCCCCTGCTCCTCAGGAGGAATGCATCCTGCTTCCTGTCAGGCTGGCTGTGCCCAGAGCTGTGCCCACCCCATGGCAGAAGCCCAGGACGCAGTCACTGAACAAGCCCACCAGTGACCAAGTCGCCCACAGCGTACGGCCACAGTGAGGCGGACGGCTCAGGACTAAGTTCTTTACTTTTCTTTTAAAGACATCCCTTATTAAATTCCCCTTTACAAAGTGCTGCACACTCACAATGACTTTTAAATCTGTGTATGCGCACACACACACACACACACACACACACACACACGATGCTCCTCGGCTTACCATGGGGAGATGGCCAGATCAACCCATCACGAGTGGAGGACGTCCCAAGTCGGACATGTGTTTGGCCTGCCTGGCCTCCTGGACATTCCATAGGAGGGCACAGCACACTGTGCAGCACCCCTGTCCCCTCTGGAGCCCCCCCATCCCCTGGGTCCTCGTTTTGACCACAGAACGCTAACTTGGGAAAAACATCCCAATTCAAAATATGAATTTTACTCAACACGTATGGTTTTCACAACATTGTAAAGTCAGAAAAACTGACGTTGAACCCCTGGGGACCACCTCTCCATACAGAGCCCCCTCCTTTATTTCCCAGCACCTGATATTAGCGGTCTTCATACATACACAGCAAGTAGGGCTTTTGAGTTGCTTTTACTAAAATGTGGGATCTTCTATTGACATCATTCCGAGTCTCATTTTTCTCATTTAAAGTGACGTCCCAGACCCTAATCTGGATGGTTGGCTCTGCAGTGAACTTCCCTCTAGCAGTTGCATGCTGTTGTGTTGTGCGGTTGTTCAACAATCATTCAGCGTTTCCAGGCTGATGAACACACAAGGTTGTCCTCCAGAGCTTTCACCTTGGTTCGGCAGTAGACACTCTGTGTTCATCAATCTCACAACGTGACGTTTGTCATGTAGATTCTTTACATAGGTCCCTGTGTAGGGAACTGCTTTCTCAAAAGCTCTGTATGTTTGTATTTTATCGACTCTGACCTGGTTATACCAGTGAGCTTTTGCTCTTTGCTGCCCCTCAAGGCTTTCTCTGCCCCGATTGTCCCAGCCCCCCTTGACCACCGTAGGCTTCCAGAAGTGTGGGCGAACCTCAAGCGGTGAGGTTCACCCACACCGCTTCCCAGGAGGCCCAGTTGCCAGGTGCATCCTTGCCCCTGGTCACCCTTCTCGTCCCTGAGAAGCAAGGCCAACCCACTCCCCACAGCATGGCAGGCACTGTGACTATCTTTCCTCCAGCAACTCAGCAAGGAGGCGCTTCAGCAGCCAACGCAGAGGAAGAAGAGGCAAGGAAGAGAGAGAGGAGGAAAGGGCCATGGGAAAGGATGTGTTTTCATTCCATTCTGTTCCCAGAGTCTAATCGCCAACGTACCATCAACAGCTGCAAGACCGTGTGGTCTGGGGCTCAGCGGCCTCCTCTGAGCAGCAGGCAGGGTGTCTAACACCAACCGTGGGCCAAAGATTTGTGCAGGATGGGGCTGATCATCCTACTTCTGGGACAACAAGGGACGCCCCCTGCCTCCTCCAGTCTCTGAGCTTCTTGGGGCTGGGGTGGGGTCTTCTTCCCTGAGGCCCGGCTTGCAGTCATCTCTGTGAGCTGGGAAGATGGTGTCAGAGCAAGGCAGGGCGAGCGAGCCTGTCATGCCCGTGAGGTTCCCGAGCGGAGCCTGGGCTGCTCTTACTGTGGCAGGAGTGTATGTTCGCACCCCCTGCAGGCGTGTGTGCCGGTGTGTGAGTTCACACGCGTGTGCTGCAGTGGACGTGTGAGTGTGCGAACGGGTGCTGTGTGTCTGTGTACAGGTTCGCCTTTGCACAAGTGGCGTCTCTCTCCGTCTGCCCTGTGTGAGGACACGGGCCCGCATGTCTGTGCGTACTGACGTCTGACTGAAGTAATGCTGTGCGTCCATGTGTGCGTGTCTGCAGAGGCGGCTGGGAGCTGTGGTGGGCGGGAGTCTGCAGGATGCGTGTGCACACGTGGAGGTGTGAGTGTGGTCTTGGGTGTGCTCTTCTCCTGGCCCTGGGGGGATCAGCTCCAGGATCTCCCCAGCCCGCACATACCAACCTCACAGATGCTCCATCCCTTGTAGAAATGGCACAGTGTTTGCCTATAACCTGCACAAACCTTCCCACGTGCTTAAGATCTGCCTGGATGGCTTACACACAACCCAGATGCGTGCGGGCGGCTGCCACGCTGTCTTGCGTAGGGAGGAGCCGCAGAAGCAACGTCTGTCCGGGTCCAATATGGGTGCAGCATTCTCCCGAATGATTCGGATCCTCTGTTGGTTGAATCCATGGGTGTGGAACGGAAGCTGGGGAGGGCCAACTGCAGCTATTTTGGGGGGATTGTGTGTGTCCATATACATTCCTGTGTCTGAATGACAGTCGGGTGTCTGCAGGTAAGTGACCAGCGGTGTCTGTGTGTGGAGGAGGCCGGCCGCAGCGATGGCTGCGTTGGAGCAGGAGGGAGGGAAGGAGGGAGGGAGAAGATCAGGGTCATTACTGCCACAGAACCAGCTGGGGACACTCTTCTCCCCTGTTTCAGCCTGCAGGGTCTCCGCCTCCCCTTAGGTGGGAGAGGCAGCCTCAGGGTGAGGTGCTTGCAGGGGCCCTGCTCCCTACTCCTTCTCCTGCCTGCTGCCCCCATGCCACCAACTCTCAGGGACAGAGGGTCCAGGTCACGCCTGGTGCCAGCCTGTCGCTGGGGCTGAGCATTTGCCCAGGCCTGTGGCTCTGTGTGCTGAAGCCCCGTGCGCTGCCCACACCATGGTTTCCAGCAGCCTCCGCTCTGCAGGCTGAGGGCAGGTGCCAGCTGAGCAAGTCCCCTGACCTGGCCACACCCTCCCAAGGAGGTTGGTTTGCCCAGGACGCCTCACGTGGGGAACAGTCCCCTGGCAGCCCTTTCGGGGCCCAATTCTTTGAACGTCATTGGCCCTAAAAGCTGGTGTCCTTGCCAAGCACCCTGCCCCTCCTGCAGCCGCTAATCACCTGACATTCTGCTTTAAATTGAGCCACTTACTGCAAATGTAAAGGCCTATTTTAGTTCTATTCAAAACAATTATATTTTATGTAATCTCATTTCTCTTGGTTTTATTTTGTTCACTTTTTCAACAGCTTAATTTACACATGAAAACATTACCTAATTGGGGGTGGGTGGGAACCAGGAGATTTAGTCTCCAACTACTTCCTTTCTCCAAGTTAACTTTCAAAACAGTTGTGGTTGACATGCAATAATTGTGTCTGTTTATGGGGTACAGGGCGATGTTTTCATGCAAGTATACAATGCAACGATCAGCTTTAGGTAATTAGAATATCCATCATTATTTCTTTGTGGTAAGAACATCCAAAATCCTCCCTTAGGCTATTTTGACATGCACACTATGTTTCTTCAAGGTGTAGCCCTAGCACTTATTCCAACCCTTTCTAACTTTGTACCCATTGCTCAGCCCCTCCCAAATTATATGCAAATTAAAATGAAATTTGCATATACTATAAGATACAAGCTATCTTTATATCCTTAGCGCATATTAAAACAAAAGGCTCCTGGACATCGCCTGGCTGGCCCCATCTTGGGATGGCCTTGCTTCAGAGGCCCCTCTGGCCTCTGCCCTCACGGTGGTTGCCTGCTTCCGAAGCTGATGTCCCTGTGACTTGCACAGGAAGACACACTTTGCATCAAGGCAGGCAGGTCTGGTGCACTTGCCGTCAGTTTCAGAGGGAGCGGTTCCGGATGGAAACCGAGAGCTGCCTGACTGGGGCAGGAGTGTGCTAGAGGCTGTGAGGACTTCAGTGGGAGCCTCTGCCTCCTCCTCCAGGCAGCATCCTCCCCCGGGACCTGGTGGCTCAGTGGTGTCACTGCCTTGCTCATCCTGCGCAGGGCTCAGGCACAGAGCTCCTCCCGCAGCAGTGGAGAGGACAGGAGGGGAGGAAGGGATGGAGAGGAGGCAGATGCCCAGACAGATGGCCTGGCCCCGGGCTCCACAGGCTTAATGAATTTCCTTCCCTGGCCCTCAGGCAGGTCAGTAAATGAGACCAGCCACAGCATCTGGGAGGACGAGGGGCCGAGGCTAATAAATCAGGCCTAGGGTGAATCCTGCTTCCCCGGAGATGGAGGTGGCAGGCCAGGCAGCCGGGAGGCTGGCAGGGTCCTGAGGAACCGGCAGCAGAAGTCTTCCAATGGTGCTGGAGGAGCTCTGTTCTGACGAGTCAGAGGTGCAGGGGGCACCGGGTGCAGGGTTGTGTCCCCAGAGCCCTCTTGGGTGGAGTGAGATGTCCTAGTGGCCTGGCTTGCTGACCTCTGGGCCTCAGCATGGGGAGCCCTGCCCCACTGTCACGTAATTTATTCCTTCTAATCTGCCGGTCTCGGGACACGCAGCGATCCTCCCTAGGGCAGCCCTGCTGAGGACCTAGGGGGCTGCCATGTGCTCCTCAGGTCCCTGGACTTCTGCCCTCAGCCCAGCGCCCACACCAGGCTGTGAATGGAATGCAGCCTTGGTGACCAGGGGAGTGGCCAGGTGGCGTGTCGTAGGTGTTCATTGATATTATTTCATGAAAGAAGGCAGGAGGGAGAAGCAGAGGTGGCGAAAGTCATGAATTCTCTGGCAAGGAAACCAACCCCATCTCTGGACAGAAGAGGCGAGAGACTATGTCACTTTGGCAACCCGGGACCCTGGGGACGCTCGGGTGCTGAGGCTGCACCATCGCTGACTAGGGATGGGACCCCAAGCCATCCATCCTGAGCCTCTAGGTTCTTGGGCAAAGGGTGGGGATGTGAGTTGCAGGAGTCAAGTCGGGTAAGGTGATGGACAAGCTCGGACAAGCCTGTCCGCACGCCTGTGACTGCTGCCTCTGTGTCACACCTGCTGGAAGCCATGGGGATACAGCATTGAATAGAGACTCATCCCCTGGTGCTGCTGGAGTGGGAAACCAGATCTTTGCAAAACCACGTTCTTGTTACCCTGGTGTTCAGTGCCCACCATGTGCCTGGCACTATTGCATTGGAAATTGAGTACTGAATACAGCAGGGCAGGCAAAGCCCTGCCACCAGGAAGTGTGTACTCTTGAGAGAGGGAGGGAGCAATCGCTCCATGAAATAGAGAGGGGTGGAAAGCTTCGAGATCCTCCTATGAAGCCCGTAGCACACTCATGCCCAAACCAGATGAGGACATATCCAGGAAAGAAAGCTCTAGAACAATACCCCTGATGAACTTAGATGCAGAAATACTTAATGAAATATCAGCAAATTGTGTTCAATGAATTATTAAGATGATTATACATCATTACCAAGTTGGTTTAATCCCAGAGATACAAGGACGGTTTAACACACAGAAATCAATCACCAAATCAATCACTTAGTAACCTCAATAGATGCAGAGAAGACCTTTGACAAAATTCAGCATCCATTTAAAGACACTGAAGAAACTAGGGATAGAAAGAATCTACCTCAACATCATAAAGCCTATATATGAAAAACCCAAAAGCAAACCTCATGGTAAATGGGCAAAAATTGAAAGCATTTCTTTTAAAATCTGGGACAAGAGAAGGATGTCCACTCTCACTAGTTCTATTTAATATAGTGCTCGAAATTCTAAACAGAGCAATTAGGCAAAAGAAGGAAATCAAAGGGATAAAAATAGGAAAGGAAGAAGTAAAGTTATCACCACTTGCAGACAAAATGATCTTATACCTGGAAGATCCATAAAACTCCACCAAGAGACTGCTAGAACTGGTAAACGAATTTGGCAAAGTAGCTGGTTACAAAAATTGATAGCTTTCCTATATACCAATGAAAAATCTACTGAGAAAGAAGTCAGGAAAACAGTTCCATTCCAAATAGCCCCCAGAAAAAAAACAAAGCCCCAGGAATAAATCTAATGAAGGAGGTGAAAGACCTCTACAAAGAAAACTATGGAACATTGGGAAAAAGAAACTGAAGAAGACACAAGAAGATGGAAATCCCTCCCATGTTCGTGGATGGCAGAATTAATATTGTTAAAATAGCCATATTACCAAAAGCAATACACAGGTTCACTGCAATCCCCATCAAAATATCAGTAACATTCTTCATAGAACTAGAAAAAATGTCGTAAAATGTATTTAGAAGAAAAAAAGACCCAAAGCAATTCTAAGCCAAAATGAAACAAAACAAGCAAACAAACTAAAAGCAATGCTGGAGGCTCCACAATACCTGACTTCAAATTACTCTACAGAGCTCTAGCAACAAAACTGCATGGTACTGGCATAAAAACAGACCAACGGTGCAGAATAGAAGACACAGAGACAAAGCCACATAGACACAGTCATCTGATCCTTATCAGAGATGCCAAAAACATATCGAAGAAAAGACAGCCTTTTTTACAAATGGTACTGGGACAGCTTGCTGTCCATATGTAGAAGAATGAAACTAGACCTTTATTTCTCACCCTGCACAAAAATCAACTGAAAATGGATCAAAGTCCTAGGAATTAAACCAGAAACTGCAACTCCTTTAGGGCACAGGCAAAGACTCTCAATAGGACCCCTAAAGCTCAGGAAAGGAGGTCAAGAATTAATAAATGGAATGGCATCCAATTGAAAAGCTTCTGCACAGCAAAGGAAACAACTAGGAAGGTGAAGAGAGAACCTGTGCAATGGGAGAAAACCTGTGCTAGCTACTGACAGAGGATCAACATCCAGAAATTAAAAAGGGCTCAAAAGCTTTACACCAAAGAAACCGAATAATCCCATTAATAAATGGGCAAATGAATAAACAGACACTTCTCAAAAGAAGAAATACAAATGGCCAAGAAATGCACACAAAGAAAATGTTCAACAATTAGCAATTGGGGAAATGCAAATCAAAACTACACTGAGATCTCATCTCACACCAGTCAGAATGGCAGCCATCAAGAATACAAACAATGATCAATGCGAGAGAGAAGGTGGAGAAAAAGACCACACGAGGGTGTCTGTGGGACTGCGGATTAGAAACACCACTATGGAACTCAGGATGGGGGCTCCGCAAAAGACTACCGTGTGACCAGCTACCCCACTCCTTGGTCTTTATCCTAAAGAACTGAAGTCATCATGCTACAATGACACTCGCACACCCACGTTTATAGCAGCACAATTCACAAAAACTATGGAACCCGCCTAGGTGTCCATCAACGGATGGGTGGATAAAGAAAAGGTGGTGAATATGCACAATGGAGTTTTATTCGGCCACAAAGAAAAAATAAAATTATGGCATTTGCAGGAAAATGGATGGAACTAGAGACCATCATGTTAAGTGAAATAAGACAAACCCAGGAAGGTCAAGGCGGGGTGGTGTGCTTCCTCTCATACACAGAAGCTAGAGAGGAAAAGGGAAAAGAAAGGTGGGTGGATCTCCTAAAGATCAAGGGGAGCGCAGTAGTGGGAAGGGACCAAGGGGCGTTGGGAGGGCGGGGGAAGCCTGGGGAGGGATGTGGGTCTAATGGTACTGCTACAATGTTACATGTTTGAACATGTGACAACAGATCCCATCGGTATGCTACAACTATAAAGCACCAATAAAAAATATGGAAAAAATGTTAAAATCTTAACAAAGGTGAAAACAAACTGGGGAGAGGGTGTGTGTGGGGGGGGTTCAGGTTGGGAGGTTGGACAGGGTCCCCCTAGAGGGTCTCTCACCCACCCAACATGCACAGGGCTGGCACCCAGCCCTCAACCAGCTCCCGCAGCCCTGGTGACCGGCACAGCCCCAGAGCACACGTGCCTTCCAGCAGGTTTCCGGGATTGAAGGCTCTTCAGTTCCTGCCTGGGCTTCGTCCCGACAGCCCCCCGGGCACCTGGTAACTTTCTCCTGCCCCCATAACTTCGTGCTGTCTGGGGGCAACTCCTTCCAAAGGACAGTCAACTTCTGTCCCATGCAGGAGTCACATGCAGGTGTCTGCGTGACAATGACGTGGCCATTTGTGGGTGTACCTGTGCCCGTGTGCCTGGTGTGGGAGGGTCTGTGTGGAGGAGTGCAAGTGGGAGGTCTGGATTCAAGGCTCTGAATATTTTCCCTCAAACATTTGAATTTATGCCTAAAAAACGGTGTGCTTCTGGGGGATCAGGTGTGGAGTGCGTGTGTGTGTGTGTGTGTGTGTGCACGCACACGCGTGTGAGACAGGCTGGCTGTGCATCCTGGTGCCTGCATACCCAGCTTCTGAACAGAAGGGAGCAGGCCCGGCTGAGGGGTCTCTGGGGCACTTTCAAGTCAGAAGGGGAAGGCCTGGGCTCACCAGGACTTCTGGGTGTTGCACCCCAGGCCCAGCTGGTGGGTCATGGGGCCAAGGTGAGGCCGGCCCCTGTGTGGGCAGCAGCTTGGTGGGGAAATGGCCAGAGAAGCAGGCTGCAGCACGGAATGTGCGTCCACAGAGGAGCCCCACCTGACTGCGGCCGGGTCCCCAGGGAGGCTGTGCCCTTGACGACTCTGGGGCAGGGAACATGTCCTGTTTGCAATTGGTAAGAGCAGCTACTCCCAGGCTCCGCCTGCTGTGTTACCTGTTTAACCTTTACAACTCTCAGTAAATAAGACGCTCTGAGATTTGCTCTTTCCAGGTGGGAAAGAGAGGCACAGGAAGGCTGATTTATCCAAGGTCATGACAGCAGGTGACAGGGCTGGTTCAGAACCTGTACCTTGGCCACCACTCAGGGCTTTTAGGGGCACGTGGGGTGTGCCATGTGGATGCCACAGAGATGCAGTGGCCCAGGGATGCTTGATTTTACAAGTCAGTGAAGTTGGAAGGTGCTGCAGGCTCTTTGGGACGATTTCCAGGTCACCAAGCAGATCAAGCATCTCTGAGAATGAGCCCCCTCTTGGTTCTTCAGTTGAACATCTTGCATAACTTACCACAGGGAGGGACTAATCTCCTTGGTTTCCATTAAAAAATCCCTAGGCAAGTGTCTCGGTGCCTTTCTTGTTCCTATATGGGAATGCCACAGGCTGGGTAATTTATTGAGAATAGAAGTTTATTTGACTCACGGTTCTGGAGGTTGAAGAGCAGGGAGCCGGCATCTGCTCGCCACCAGGTGAGGCCCTCCCACGTCACGACAGGGCAGAGGGCCTCCTGTGGGAGACAGAGCCTGCACACCAGCTTGACGTCCCTCTTCTTCTTCTTACAAAGCCCCTCCGCCACCACAGGGGCCCACTTTGTGATCTCTTCTGACCCTGGTTACCTCCTACCTCCAATGCCATTCATGAATGACATGAGGAATCCGTTTCCAGTCTATGAACTTTTGGGGACACTGCATTCAGATGACAGCAGGAAGGCACAGCCCGTCCCGGCCCACAGAGACCCACAATACAGGTCTTCCATTCTCTGGACGCTAAGTGGGTTCTTCCAGTTCCACTCAATCCTGCCACCTTCTACCTGGAGTCAGGGTTGGTCTCACAAGTCCAGATCCACAGGACTGTCCACTACTTAGAGGGCAGCCACACAGCCCAGCCTCCCAAACTTCTGACACTTCATTCACGATTGCAGGTTCATTGTGAAGGGTGTTTCTCAGGAACAGCAAGCTTGAAGACACGTGCAGGTGAGGTGTGAGTGTGTGCAGGGCTTCCTCGGCCTCGTGGGGGCCATCTTCCCAGCAGCTCCACCTGCTCTTCACCTAAATGAAAGTGCCTCCAAAATGCAAGGTTTTTAAGGAGGCCTCACACACGGGCATGAGGCCCTGATCACCGATGGCTGGCGCTGAGCTCAATCTCAGGCTCCCTAGAGACAGAGAGGTGGGCCAGAGTTTCCAGCCTCCAATCTGCGTTGGCCTTTCTGGTGACCGGCTTCACCCTGAAGCTGCTCAGAGACACCAGCCCACTCACCTTATGACTCTCCAGAAAGACACTTGTTTCTCTGGAGATTTGAAGGATCTTAGAAGCTCCTGTGCCAGAAACCAGAGGTGAATAGCAAATCCTGTAGGAAAAGAAGCTCTTCTCGTTATTCACTGCTCAGGAAATCCCCAGGGCTTCGGGAGCTCTACGCCAGGGACGGGGAGGAAGACCAAGCGTGTTTCCTATTACATCACAGCATCACAGAAAGGTCTCTGATGGGTCTCGTTTGGACCAGTTAAACCTGCGCTTGAGGTAGAAGGTGCCAAGATTGTCTCAGTTTGGACCAATCAAAAGTGACTGGGAGCAGTCATAAAATTCAGGGCTGTTCAACTGGCGGTTGGAGTGGAGCGGGGCACCTCCCAGGGAAAGGGAGTGGTGCTGGGAAGACGGGATCACGGCCACCACCTATGCTTTAATTTGGGGCCCAAATGCTGGAATTTTCCTCAGAGGTTTGTCTGATAGAGCCCCAGGCATGCCAGCCTCCCGAGGCTCTTACTAATACTCAAGGAGCACAAGGAGCACAGAGAAGATTCACACCGAGGTTGAAATTCGTTGCCAAGAAGCTGGGAGACAGCTCCTGTGGGAATGGAGCAAGACCAGCTGCCAATGGGGTGGCTTGGCCATGTGGCTGCAGGACCCTCCAAAGAAGTGGAGGAGGGAAGGAGAGCTGGAATCAAATCTCCATCCAGCTCCCCCAGAGCCTCTCTGGGTGGCCTTGAGCAAGTCAGCTGACCTCTCTGAGTCCCCAGAGCACAGCTGGCACGGGGCTTCCCCACAAGGTCAGTGCCCAACCCCAGCTGGAGGCACCATTGGGGTTCCTTGAAGTCACCCAGTTCTTACCCCCTGGTGGCCGGATCACAAATCTCGTGAGCTGTCCTAGCGGGAAAACGAGGCCATGCGTTCCTCCGGGAGGCAAGTGTTCAGCTGCCCAGCTCCCCTGCGTCCCAGAGCAGCATGGAGAAGTGGGACAGATGGAAGCTTTGGAGTCACGCAGAACTGGGCTCGAATCCTACTCTGACACATCTAGACAAGCCATCATGGCATGTCACCTCTTGCCCTTTGTCTGATCTATGAAAAGATAAGTCTGTCTTTCCTCAAACGCTGCTCCTGAGGATAAAGTGCAGTATCACACAACTGCCTCGCACCCCCACCTCCTCGTCACTGATCTGAAAAACCAATGTGCCCAGCCCCTGCCACCCATGAGTCTGCCTGGCTGGTGCTCATGGAGCATCTCCAGGGGCTCTACCAGGACATCCACTGGACGCTCAGCCAGGGACTCACGGACTGACTGCCCCTCGCTCAGCTCTCACCCCAGTGTGTGGACAGATGCGGACCATAAGCCAGTAGGGAAATGAACCCTCCATGTCAAGTTCTTTGAGGTAAATCCAGGGGGCAGGGACAGAGAGCTGGGGGTGGGGCTTGAGTTCAATGCCACCTGCCAGGTGAAAGAATGGCCAGGCAACAGGGACGGGAGAGGTGGCCCCCTTGGAGGAGCCGTGTTCCAGTGGAGAGACGGAAAGTGGTGAGCACTCTGATTAGAACCGGAAGGAAGTGCGTCGTCCTGACCCATGTGCGGTGTTTCCTGGCTCTGTCCCCAGCCCTCCTCTCCTGGGAAGGAGCTGGCACTTATCACAATCCAAGTGGGATTCAGAAATACACTGTCACAGTCTGGATCTTGAATGTCCTCCAAAGGCCCAGTGTCATGGGCTGGGTGGCCAGCTTGCTGCTGCTGGGAGGTGGCACGACCTCCCTGGGTGAAGCCTAGGGGGCTGAGGTCAGGTCGTGTGGGTCGTGCCCTTGAGGGCTGTGGGAGCTGCCCATCCTCTCTCTGCATTTGCTTCCCCGCTGCCATGATGTGGGCACTGGGAAGGTGACCTTGGGCAGGGTCCTCACCTGGCCAAGCCGCTCCCTCCTCATACATGAAGGGCTAACGATGGCATGAGTGATAGAGCATTTCTAAAACTCCTCTCTGGGGGACAACTAGTTTCTGTTCCCTCTGCCTCCTTCTCCCCACCCCTCCACCTTCTCTTCTTCCTCTGCTCTTGAACTTGGACAGCAGGTCTGCGTTCCCCTTCAACACAGAGGACCTGTGGATCAGAAATCAAAGTGCCCACTTGGTTTTGTCATTCAGCTGTGTGGCCCTGGGCGTCCCTTCTTCTCTCTGTTCTTGACCTCCCCTCCTGTCATTCATGTGGAATGATGACCCTGCTCTCCCCTGACTGGTGCCGAGGACCTTGGGGCAAAAGGCAGACAAGGGCCTGTGACGTCTCAGATGCCCAGTGGGGGACGGGGACGGCTGTCGCCTCATTGCCAGTCCTCAGTGCTTTGCCTTGGAAGGCGTCTCATTCAGTCAGCACTGGCTGTGCCCGCTCCACCTGTCTCACCCCGTTTAATCTGTTCCACATCCTGGGCACTTGGTATTTTCCTTATCTGTTCTGTGTATGGTATTTTCCTTATCTGTTCTGTGTATGGGGCACCTGAGCACAGAGAGGTGAAGTCATTTGCTCCAGGTCCCCAGGCCAGCCAGCTCTGGGTTCCGCAGCGAGGGCCCAGCTTGGGCTCCCAGCCTGAGATCTACCCACGGGAATGCTCTCTGCTACCATCACGGCCATTGTCACTCTGTGCACAGAGGTGTTTCAGCCCGAGTCTCTGCTGAGAAGAGAAGATGCATTGAAGGCCCAGAGGGGCCTTTGTCACGACCTCTTTCAGGCTGGTCCCACTCCCCTGGGCCCAGCCTGGCTGTTTGGCTGACAGACTCTCCGACATCCCTTGTCCCCTGCAATCTGCACCAATTCCCGTTGCTCCTGTGCATTTATTACTCTAGAAGCCACACCTTCTCCCTCTAGCTCAGTCACCCTGTCCAGCCCAGGAGGGACCCGGCCTGGCCCACCCAGGCCTCGACTTGGGTCACGTTTAAAACCCCCTCTGGACAACGTTCCAGCATTTCCAATATCTGATGACAAGGAAGCTCCTCGTCTTGTGCTGTTCTGACTTTGCTGCCTGCTTTAAGCACTGAATTTTCCTTCGACTCTCGCAGAAAACGTAAAATCATTCATCTACTTAGTCAAGATGTCGCTAATGAAAATCTGTAGTATTATCAGGTTCTCTGGAACAACTGAACCATTGAGGGGCGTGTGTGTGTGTGACCTAGGAGTCCACCTGTACTATTGCCAGGCTGGCAAGTTCAAAGCCTGTGGTGTGGGCTGCCGAGGTTAGACTAGAGGAGCAGAGGAAGTCCAAGGCCGTCTCCTGGAGAATGCCAACTTGCTCAGGGGCTGCTCTCTGTCTTCTTCAGGTCCTTGGTGATTGGATGAGGCCCACCCCCATGTGAAGGGCAATCTGCTTTACTCAATGTTTGCTGACTTAAACGTCAACCTCACCCCAAATCACCTCCAACTTGACACAAGGTCAACCATCTCATCTGCTAACTGCCAAGTGCTCCCCTCCATGGAGAATACCAGAAAACACAATAAATGAAAACAACCTTCTCCATGTCCAGAAGTGTGCTGTCCAGTGAGGAGCCCATCCCGTACATCATCAATCATGTTCTGGTCCAGTCCTTGGCCTGCTTATCCCCCTCCTGTGCTTGTTTTCTGGGGAGGAAAGGCCTCCCCAGAGGCCTCTCCTCTGCTGGCGCTGGTGACTGTGCATCCTGCTGCCCTGAGGGGATGACAGCAGGTAGGTCTTCCCAGTGCCTCATCCCTGCTCTTCCTGTTCCTGCTGTGTGATCTGGGAATCTGCCTGCCTCCCGCCCACACCCACAAGTAATCCTGGCTGGGCCAATCAGAGCCCTGCCCTGGGAGTTTGGGAACAAATACTAATGACAATGAATACTAATGAGCCCTTGCTGTGGAGCAGCTGAGATGCACGAGATGTGGCTTGTTAGCAGCCAGGTCCTGCCTTGTAGAGCAGAACGAGGTTGATGGAGATTAGAGAAGCAACAGTAAGCAAAGAAGAGTGTTCTGGTGGCATCCCAGGGAAGAGTCCACCTGCCCTAGCCTAAGCCCTGCCTTTCCAACCTTTGCTTATAGGTGCCAATACCACACCTCCCTGCCCCTGCACCCTCTCTCCTCGCCCTACCCTAGCACTGTGGTGCTCAGGTGAGGGTGAGTTGTTCAGGAACACCTTGGCAAAGCCTGGGGACACTTTTGTTTTCACAATCCAGGGCATCTAGAGGGTAGAGACCAAGGAGGGTGTGAGCATGCTACAGTGCACACAGGATGGCTGTCCCTGACCAAGGATGACTGGCTCAAGATGTCACTGGATGTTGAGAGGCTTGCTGCATCCCACCTCCTCAGGTATTCCCTGCGCCAGAGTCCTGGGCTGGATTCCAGACTGGCCTGGGGCAGTTACTGGCTGGGGCAGACCCCAGCTGCCGCCTCCACCACCCAAAGCCATGGTGTCCACGAGCCACTAGCTCATGTGGCTGTTGAGCACTGGCCAAGTTCCAGTCCACACCAGGATGTGCTGGAGAGAAGAGGGACACATCAGACTATATGACTTGGGAAGAAGAAGGAACACAAGTCATTGCATTTATCATTTGTGCATCGATTCCATGTTGTAATGGTGCTGTTTTGCATAAAATGTATTAAATAAAATATATTACTAAAATTCATTTCACCCATTCTTTCTTTTAAAATGTGATGACTACAAATATTAAAATTAATTATGTGGCTGATGACAAAATGGCAAGGAGAGGCCAGGACCATCACGAGACGGGGTGTGACAGAGCTGGCCTGCTGTCCACTGCACAGTGAGGGCCACAGCACACTGCCATGCACGCCACAGCTGCCCTCGGCCAGGACCTCGGGCCCAAATGTCAGCTTTGAAAGAACCTTTTGGGAATCCGAATTGTTTTTATGGTGGATTTTAATTATACTTCACAGTGGGATTCATTAAGCTGTACTTAAACATGCACATAACATAACTTGATCACACTTTAAAAATCTGCTAAAGACCTCCTTTCCATGAAGGCCTCTCCAATCCGTTCCAGGTGCAGCTTCCCTCAGTATCTACAGGGGTTCACTCCAGGGTCCCCCCAAGTCCCTAACATTATCAGGTGTAGCCTATGATGTAACCTACGCACCTTCCCCAAGTACTTGAAGTCATTTCTAGAAAACTTATAATACCTCCTACAACGTAAATGCTTGGGAAATAGCTGGTATAGCATATTATTTAGGGAATCATGAGAAGAAAAATATCCGCACGTGTTCGGTACAGGGGCAGCGTTATTATGAATTCTTTTGATCAGTGGTTGGTTGAATCTGCGGAGACAGAGGTCCAGCTGTGCTTGGAGGCCACTGATACCAGGCCATCCCTCCCACCCCTGAGTCCCCCCTTCCAGCATCTCCCCGGAGGCTGGCTGGTGAGTCACTCAGTGCGCTAGCATGCCATGGAGGCCGCCCTGTTCTCTGCATCTCAACACAGGTACGTCCGTCTTGTTGGCCCCTGTTTCTCTGGGGCCTGTGCTGGGTTGGTCCTCTGCCCGTTTTGCTGCGTTCTGCTAACCCAGGAGGTGGGGGGCAGGCGGGGCCCTCCTTTTCAGCTCTCTGCAGCTTCCTGGCATCATCTCTTGCTCGCGTTCCTAACACGTTTTCCTAACATGTTTTCAGGGGGGTTACAGGAAACGGAGAGGTGAGCTGGAAGCTGGTGCTGCCTGGTTACCGTGGCAACGCGGCTGCTTCTGCCTGCCCAGCAAGCCCAGAGTGGCCATGGGCTGACAAGATGCAGTGGGAGCCTCTGGGAACACGGGTGAGGCCCTCCCAGTTCAACACCAGCCCTTCCCAGACCGTCAGCAGCCACCGCCTGCTTTGCAGGAGGCCCAGTACTGCGGCTCTGCTGGCTCGGTCGTGGAGTCCCCCTCTGAGGACCTGGAGGTTTGCAGCTGCCCTTGGCAGCCAGCCCTGGGCGGTGAAGTCCTACTGTGTGATGTGTGTGGTCATTGGCGTGGCAACTCCTCTGCAGCCTTCAAGACGCAGGCAGAGGGCCCTGCACCATCGACCCATGTTTCCAGAAATGACCCATTTTGGAAAAGACCTTCAAGCTAATATGACAATGTCCGCCTTATGCTTTTTTCTGTTGCTACATCAAAATACCTGAGACCAGGTAATTTATAGCAAACAGATGCTGATTTGGCTTGCAGCTCTGAGGCTAGAAGTCTAAGAGTGGTGCTGGCATCTGGTGGCCTTCCTGCTGCACCCCTACATGGCATATGGCAGCCCATAAGGGACAGCGCAAGTGGGCTAGCTCGGGCCTCCTGCTGTTCTTGCAAAGCCCCTACTGCCATCTTGGGTGTCCACCATAACAGCCTCGTCCAACGCTATCTCCTCCCAAAGCCTCCCCCTCCAAACACCACCAACATATGACATTGGGGATTAGGTTTCCAACAAATGAAATTTGGGGGACACATTGAGATTCCCCAATGCCTTTTCTCATTCAGCAATGATGAGAGAAGATTCTCTGTGCCAAATGGATCGCGTTCCTATTAAGGAGCTCGAGGTACACAGCGAGAATGTCTTCAAGGCCTTTGCATCTCCAGTGAAGGGCTGTGAAAGGCTGACTAAGCGCCTTCGGTGGCAACAGGTCATCCCATTTGACCTTCACCACAACCTTGTGGCTGAGATAGTATCACTGTCTCCATTGTGTAGTTGAAAACATTGAGGTTTAGTGAGGCCAAAGAAGGCCACCAAAGTCAGACTCCTGCAACGTGGCAGAACCACAGTAGGACCAGGGAGGGAGGTTGTGTTAGTCAGTTTTCCATCACTGTAACAAAATGCCTGAGATAATCAGCGTAAAAAAAGTCACAATCTGGAAGGCCTCAGTCCATGGTTGGTTGGCCCTGTTGCCATTGGGCCTGTGTGAGGCAGCACATCTGGTGGAAGCCTCCAGAAGCCAAAGGGAGGATGAGGAGGGGCCGGAGTGCACCAGTTCCTTCCAGTTCACACCCCAGTCACCTAACTCCTCTCAACAGGGCCTACCTCTCCAAGGTTCCTAGTAGGGCCATGGGCTGGAGACCAAGCCTTTAACACATGGTCTTCGGGGACACTGAAAGTCCAAACCACAGCAGGAGTCTCCTGCCAGAGCCTGAGGTCTTGCAGAGCTGCATAATGAACACAGGTGGGGGGTCAGTCACCCATCCTCAGGTTATATATGGGGAAACCGAGGCTCCCGGAGGTCAGATCGGGCACCTGAGGTCACATGGCTAACAAGTGCAAGGCCAGAGTTTGAAACTCAGTCTGTTGTGTTCTGAACTTTACTCCCTTTTTTGGACAGTTCTGTTCTGTCTGGTGAGTGGCCGCTTGTGCCTCTAAGCATGCCCAGTGCATGACGGGAGGGGTCCTCAGGCTGGGAGACCCAGACTGCAGTCCCACTGTAAGCACAGGACAGAACCACCCCCAGAGTCCGCTTGGCAGGCCCTGTGGTGCATCGGAGTGGGTGAGGCTGCCAAGAGGGGCTGACCTTGCTTGCATGGTGGCAGCCTTTCTGTGCCCAGAGGCTCCAGCAACTGCCACAGGAGCTGGTCACAGAGCTGCAGCTGAGCCACTGCCAATGGATGCCGCTGCTAAACAGGACCCAGAGCCTGGGCAGCAGGCGCAGCCCTTTCCTAGGGACAGAGATGCTCCAAGAGGAGGGCACCGGCAAAGCCCTGGGGAGGAGGCAGCCTGAGTCGAAGCCTGGGGCAGGCCAGGGAGGCTCAGTTCCCAGGGACTTGCACCAGAAAGGAGAAGACAACAGGGTGGACAAGCAGGGTCAAGAGCTCACATTTGTTCCCTGGTGTCCCCAAGCCACCAGCCTTCTCATGTCATCCTGTCTTCAACCTCCATATGGTGCTCGGGCTCCCTTCCCGCAGATATTGGGGACCCCCACGGGTTTGCAGCCAAGCCTGCACCCCTCACGGTCTCTCTCAGCCCCAGATGAACCCGCTTCCTCCTTCACCTCCCGGGGACGGGGGCGGGAGGGGCACAGGGAGAAGCAGACACAGGCTCAGCCAGGACAGGCAGATCCCTCTTCACTCTCCTGGGGTGTGAGTTCTCATCAATTTGCCTCCCTTTTAGAAGCCTCCCTTTCTACGCCAACAGAGCAGATCACATCTGCTTCTCTGGGCTGGTAGGGATTACAGGAGAGAGTGGGGAGAAATCCCAGCTTAGCCCTGGGCTGGGGCACAGTGTTCCGGATGGTCCTCTTCCCCGTGTCCCCTTCCCGGTCTCAAGCCCCTGTGTGTGGTCTGGAGATAGCTAGACGCTGAGCGGTGCCCTCCCCCAGAGCCCTCCCACAGGCCCCCTGTGCCGGTTGCCCCTCTGCCCTGCTCTGTGTGGTCTAGCTGCCCGCACATCTCGGGCACAGCGGCCTGTAATTAGATCTCGCCTGGCTTGAGAATGTGCCCGTCAGCAGCTGGGCACCCCTAGTTTCCCTGCCTCCACGGGACGCTTTTGCTGGCTGAGGAGACCCCGTCTCTCAGGGGCATCCTTGGAAACGAGCTGATGTCTGCTCTTCCCGCAGCCTCTTTAACGTGGTGTCAGTGGAGACAAGACCTGTGTGACACTGGTGGGTGGAAAGAGGAGTCACAGGGTGGCTGCTGTCATGCCAGGGCCCGAGATTGCCACCCTGGCAATGAGGGAGAGAGAAGATTCCAGAAAAGAGCTGCTAGGCACCAGGTTCCTTGGCATGGCTGTCCTCAGCCTGCCACCTCAGCCCCAGCAGGAGGAGCAGAGGGCACAAGGAGCAGGCCTGGTCTGAACCTGACTTCACCCTACCTGCTTCGTGATCTTTGGCAAATGGCTTCCTTTCCCCAAGCCTCGGATTCCCCGTCTGTAAAGTGGGAATGACCCTGGCTTCAGGAATTAAACAGCCCAGAACGCCACACACACCAGCCACTCCCAGACGAGTGGAGGCTGCTGTTACCTTCTTTCGGCCGGCCCCGCGCCCTTTCCTCCCTCAGTGGGCCTCCACAAGGTCTGCTTTTGCACACACAGGTCCCCAAGGCAGAACACCCACCAGCTACGCGATCTTCCCGGCTCGCTCCTATTGACTCTGTGGACCAGCTTACGTGTCACTGCTCGGTGACACCTCCCGTCTCCCCGAGCCAGTCACTCTGCCTTCTGTGCTCCAGGAGTAACTGGCTCCTGCTTTGCCACCCAACCATGAGTCGCTAAATGCTTCTCTCCAAGCCCATCTGCCTCGCCCATCGCCCTGGCCTCTGAGCCGGGCTTCACAGGAGACCAGGGCCTCTTCCTGGTAACCCCCAGAGTGGGCACTTGATGGGTCTTCAGCCGAATGAATGAATGACTGTGAGGAACAAATAAATGAACAGGCAGATGATGATGGGGAAGATTAAACTTCAAAACAGAAAACTCAGGGACACCGGGAGCCTTGCTGATCCCACCACACTGCTCTCTCCAAGCCCAGGCATGGTTCAAAGCTGAACAGAAGAAAGTGCGCGCTCAGCCTTGAGAGGGACCACCCAGGAAGCTGGAGACCCACCTGCCCAGGGACCTGCTGGGGGATCTGGGTCAATTCCTGTTTTAGTCACCTTCTCATCACTGTGAGCAAAAGGCCCAACAAGAACAGTTAGAAAAAGTTCATTTGGTGCTCGTGGTTTCAGAACCTAGTCTGTGGTTGGCTGAGTCCACTGCTCTGAGCCTAAGGTGAGGCAGACCATCAAGGTGGATGGTGAGAGAGAGGAAGGCGGCCAGGGACATGGCAAGAAGGGACCAGAGAGAGAGCTCTGCTGACCAGAGATGAAATAGGGACCCCAAGGGCAGGTCCTAGTACCCACCTCCTCCAGCCACAGCCCACCTGCCCACAGTCTGCCCTCGGTAAGTCCCTATCAGAGGACTAGTGCCCTGGTCAGGTGAAGGCTCTCAGGGCCCAGTCACCTCACCTCTGAACTGTCTTGCGCTGTCTCCTCATAAACGTTCAGGGGGCATCCCGTACGGGAACCTTAACAGTGTCATGCCCAGCGAGAACAAGATCATCCAAGCCACTCACGTAAAGCCACAAGAAGTCTTTATTATAGCTGGACAGCGACAACCACCCTACAACTAAAAGCAGTGTGGAGGGGAATCGCGCCCTAATTCCTTCGTTGTCAGCATTTATAGGGAAAATGACGTGTGAGTGGGGTGGGCGGTAGAGTCACTGTTTCTAGCCAATGCAAGCAAGCCACGCTGCAGAAGCAGATGTTAGCCATTAGCAGTTTAGCTATCTCTCCCTCCTGATGGTACATTGAGGCCTTTAGGGACTTTCCAACTTCCTTAATTCAAAGGTTACCCCTTGGTTTCCAGGAATTGTTTGTTCCATTTCTGGGACATGGTAGTTGAGAATTTTATTTCTTGGGAACTCTAACAACAGTACCCTAAGTGGAATGTGCTGCAGAGAAGGCTGAAGGAAGCCCCAGGAAGCCGAGGCCTGGGAGAAGAACCTCACAGCTAAAGAATGTGGTCATGGCCACCAGCCTCTCAGGAGGACTGGGTCAGGCTGACCCTCGGCCTGTGGTGGAGGTACTGGTGACATGGGCAGGCCCACCCCAGAGAGGGAGGGGCCTCAACATAGTCGCAGCTGCCTCTGGGCTGGATGTCCCCCTTAAGGAGATGGCACTGGCTCTGGCATGGGCGTGCAGGGCTGGAACTGTCTTGCTCTTTGGTGCAGAGAGGCCCTGGTCACCTCCTGCAGCACTGCTGTTCTTCTGAGCTCCGTGGGTGTTGTGCTTGCTTGCTGTCACCTGACTTTCTGGCCACCTGCAGATGTTGCCTCCTCTCTGAGGCCTGTCACTGTGCTCTCCTCAGTCACCATAGTTCCTCAGCTCTGCTGCTATCCTCACATGCTCCTCCTGCCTGAGCAGCTCATCCGCTCCAAGTTCGGCATCTGACTCCTCCGACCTCAGCCTGTGAGGCCGTGACAGGTGTCTCCTGTCCCGGGGGATCCCCAGGCACACAGCAGGGTGCACGGTGGCTCACAGGGGTCAGTGAGCGTTGGGTGGATGGTGAGGGAACGGAAGCCTGTGCAGAGGAGTGGCAGATGCTCAGGCCTGAGCAAGCTGACCTGACGGCCCAGTGAGACCCATTACGGACCACTGAATGGTAGTCCAGAACGTGGGATGGCACATCTGGGGTGTAAGCCCCTAGGCTGCTGGCACTTTGTCCCAGCAGGAAGCTGTGGTGTGGAAACGAGCACCACAAGCCAGACCTGCCCGGCAGGATGCCGGCCCTGCCTCCCGCCTGCCTCCCCAGGAGCCTCCCTGCTCTCAGAAGGCCGGGCGTTAGGGTCTTCTGCCCACTGGATGGTCTTGGGCACCCACAGCCTGTCTTTGATGTGGTCCTCTCATCTGCAAAATGCTGCTCATTACCCAACTGGCGTCACAAGGTGGCCTGGAGGGGTAATGAGATGACGTAAGTGAAGTCTCTTAGCAACCACGCCGGGCATGAAACTGGTGCTTGATGTGGCTTTGATTGTTGAGCGTGGTTCTGAAGATTTCGTCCTTGCTCCCAGAAGCTGCACCTGCCCCAGGCCTGGCCAGAGTCCCAGCTGTCCCTGAGGGAGAGCCCCTTCCTGCAGAGTTGGACCTCAGGGAACTGACTCTCTCCTTCCTGCCATCCCAGGGCACCGGGCTCTGTGTGCTGCCCTCACAACCAAGAGAAGCCTGACTCCTGGCCCAGGGCCTGGGGCATTGGCCTGAGGTTTAGGTGTGCTCGTCATGGCTGGGCACACAGCAGGTGTTCAATGAACAGCACAAACCACCGTCTTCTTAAGATGAAGCTGCTTTTCCCCTTTCAGGCAGGACCTGGCCCAGGTTGGGTGGGTGGACTCTGGGGCCCCTACCCATGAAGCCTGTCTCTAAGAGAGAACAGCCGCACTTACAGACTTGTCCCCAAGCTTCCGGAGCCTCTGCAGAGGGCGCCCTGAAGCCTCTCCTCCACCGCTTGCTCTCCTCTTCACCCTCTTCCCCGTGGTGTCTGGGTCAAATGGATTCCAGAGAAGCTCCTCCATGCAACCCAAGTAAATCTAGGAGCCTGGGATTTCTGGGACTCTCAGTGGCAGTGGCCGCCTCAGCCTCCAAGTAGTAACCCCGCTCCTGTCCAGGCAAGCAGGACAGTCAATGGCACGAAAGCAAAATCTTCCTTGGATGAGAACAGGGCCTCGGAGCAGAGTGAACACATAATCCCCTCCTTGCTTAGATGTTAGTGTGGCCAGATTTAGCAAATGAAAATACCAAGTGCCCAATTTAATTTGAATTTCAGATAAACAATGAGTAATAAGTGTGTCCCAATATAGTATGGGACACTTAACTGGGAGATCTTATTTCATCTGCTAGCCTGTTGGTTCAGGGCTTTGCAAAGTCAAGTGCAATGCCGGGGGAATGACCAGTATCAGCAGTGAACGAGTGGCCCATCATGGGATCCAACCTCCTGACCTAATCTAATCCCAGTCACCTCCCAAAGGCCCCAGTTCCAAATGCCATTGAAGAATAAACTCGAGGATTAAATTTCCAACACATGAGCTGTGGGGACACATTCAAGCCACGTCGCCCGGGTTAGGTTTCTGCTGTCAATCATTTAGAAAACACGCCTTTTTTCTAAGTACAGCCCTGCCTTCCTGAAAGAGGCAAGCTGGGCATTCTCAGTGCACAGACGTGATCGGCAGCTGGGCGCACCTCCCCTCGGACCTTCCGATCCGTGTTGACCATGCTGTGTTCCTCGTCCCCACACAGGTGCTGGCAGGTGGCCAGCTGGCCTGTTTCCTCCCAGGAGCCCCTCTGGAGCCCCACCCTCCTCGAGCCCCAACTGCTGCAGTTTCTGTGGTTCCAGAGAGTGAGCTGCTGACACCTGCTCGCCTTCTGCTCAGGCGGGGACTACCTGCCCTGCCCTCCACCTCGCCGGTGACCTGGGGCTGCCTCTCCCAGCCCCTGCAGGCGGCTGCGCTTACTCAGCGGGGAGCACCCAGCAGCGTGCTACATTGGGCCCCAAGTGAGCTTTGCAGCCATTTCTGCAGATGCAGCAAAACTCAGACAGAGGAAGAACATCTTCTGAACACCTACTATGTGCTAGTATTTTGCACACATTATCTCATAGTTTAGAGCGGCCAGAGTGTTCATTGTTGCTGCTGCTGCTAATGTAATACATTAAAAAACTAGATAAACATGATATTAAAAAGATCTTGTCCACATTCAAGGACTCTCTTACCCACTCGAACCTCTTGGCGGGTCGCGGCCTCTGCACTAGTGGCTTTTGGGCCAGATGATTCTTCGTGGTCAGGGCTGGCCTGTGCACCAGGGGATGTTTAGAAGCATCCCTGGCTCCTAGCCACTAGGCTCTCCCACCCGTTGTGACAAACATAAACATCTCCAGAAATTGCCAAACGTCCTCAGGGCCGAGTTGCATAATTGCCTGTGCTGAGAAGCACGCTTCAGAATAATCACTGTGAATAGTTTCTTGAGAATATTTTAAAGGCCATTTCCAAGCACCCGTGTGTGCCTTAAAAAAGGAAAAACCAGGTCAGACTTGCACCACTTGCTTTTTAACTTAAGGATGCATCGTGGACCTCTTTCTGTGTGTGCACACGTGACTCAGTTCTCCTTGGAACTGCCTGGTGTTTCTTTGTGGGCAACTCTGTGATCAATACAAGAGTTCCCTAGCAATGGGCGCTGGAGTCGTTTCCATGTCTTGCTGTTAGAAATGACACTTGCAGCCTGCATTCCCACACATTTATCTTGATATAGTCAATTAGCATTCTCACCATATAGGACTTTGGGGACTCTGGTGAGTGGAGTTCCAGGCCAGAGGCGTGCACATTCTAATCTCGCTGTGTCCCACTGCCGTCCAAAACAGTCCCTGTGGATTTACTACACTCTGTCACATTCCCCGAAAGCTCCAGGTAGCTCCTGGGTGTTCATCGCGGCTCGCGGCTGCGCTCAGTGATGGGTGCGTGAGTTTTGTGTGATTCTCACCACAATCCTATTTTTCGGGAACTGTTATTACTTCCATTTTGCAGGAAGGAACTTGGACTCAGAGAGATTGAGGTTTTTCTAAGTTTTTCCAAGGCAGTGCTCTCACCTGAGCCCACAGCCGTCTCAGACTTGTTCTCTTGGTCTTTCTAGGAGCCCTGTGAGGTGGGCCCCCTCACTCCCGTTTTCTGATGAGATTGCTGAGGTCTCCCGCAGTTAGGTGATTTGCCAGGACCACAGAACCCAGCCACAAATCCAAACCTGACTAGGCGATGCTCCCCGGGGCTCCAGCGCCACCCGCCCCCGTGGGAAGCTCTTGGGATCACTCCCACAGTCCTTGCCATCTGACCCCCACCAGCAGTCCCTGGAAGCCCGAGAGTGGCAGCAGGTTTAATCCAGAAAGGGTGGAGGTGTGAGTGGGTGGCTGTAGTGGGCCTTGGAGCCAGGTGGACCCAGGAAGCCCCTCTGCCCTCCACCCTCTGAAGTGAATCTGGGAGGGAGCACATCCCTCCAGGGCCTTAGGTGTTCATTGCGGTGAATCTGCTATTCCAGCAGTCTCTCCTTAGCTCAGTTCCCTTTCAAGGTTTCTGTTACCATGTTGAAAAATATCGAATGGAAAATTCCAGAAATAAACAACTGCTAAGTTTAAAACGGCTCGTCCTCCTGAGTTGTGTAGGAGGTCTCTCGTTTCACCCCTGATGACACCGCCTCTGTCAGCATGTCCCCCTGCGTCCACTCCCTGCCCATTAGCCACTCGCTAGCTGTCTCAGTTATTGATTGGCTGTCTGGGGACGGCAGGATTGTGTTTAAGTGACCCCTATTCTGCTTAATAATGACCCCAAAGCACAAGAGTGGTGAGGCAAGGGAAGCACCTGGGCATAAAAGCTGGAAGGACAGGTGATCTCATGCTAAAACTGGCATTGCTGCCGGGCATGGAGGAAGAGTCACGGCGCAGAGCACACAGGGTGCAGTGCCATCTGGCTTCAGGTGTCCCTGGGGGTCTTGGAACATATCCCCAGACAGATAAGGAGGGGCTCCTGTGCACTCGTTAACAGTGGTCATGGCGACGGTGGTTGCCATGCAGGGAGTGACTTCTCTGGACCAGGTTTGTGGCGGGCAGTGTCAGCCTAGGTGCCCACTGGAGCAGACGCTGGGGACTGAGATAAGTCCTTTAGTTGGGAGGTGACCCCAGGGAGCTTGATGAGGGAGGAGGGAAGGGGCACGAGGAAGGGAACCAAACGCCTGGATTGTGTGGTGGACAGGTCACTGTTATGGGCAGCTGGGCTCAGTTCTGCAGAGCCTCTGAGAAATCATGTGCCCCCCGCCTTGGGAGGAAGGTGTTTAGTGAGGTTTTTTCTGGTTGCTGCAACAAGGAGACCTGGTAAGAACGATTTTGAAGGAGGAAGTTGGTGACTCACGTGTCACAGGTCTCAGTCCATGAACAGGTGCCTCCGGTCCTCGGGGCTCTGGGTGAGGCTGACCATCATGGCAGAAGTGTGGGGCAGAGGAAAGCAGCTGGGGACATGGTGCCAGGAAGCAGAAAGCGAGAGTCCTCCCCAGGGACAGAATCACCCCGAAGGCACGCCCCCAGTGCCCCGCCTCCCCCAGCCACAGTCCACCTGCCGACAGTGGCCGCCCATGCGGGATCGATGCCCTGATTGGGTTAAGACTCTCACAACCCAATCACCTCCCTGAACCCTCTTGCACGGTCTCACACATGAGCGCCGGGGACGCCTCACTTCTGAACGTAACAGGAGGGAAGGGCCCTCATGGCTCCTCTTCTCCTGCTTCAGGGCCGATCCTGCTTCCTTGACCTCCAGGGATTCCTGCTGGACTGTCCAGGGAGTGTCTGCCGGTGACAACAGCACAGTCCCCGAGGGGGCTCATAGGACCTTCAAAATGTGCCAGTCACAACAACTGGGTGTTTTCTCTTGCTGTTCCGGACCCCTCGAGGGTCTGAGCCTTGCACCTCCTTAGGTTTCCACATCAGCCCACGGGGCAGGCACGAACCTCCACAGTTGGAGGCTGACCCAAAGACTCCTGTTATCAGCCAAAATCTCCTGGGTACCTACTATGTGCTGGATGATTTAAAAATAAACTAGAAGACTTCACTTTATTCGAATCAGTGTACGGTTCACAGAAAATCAGCAGAAAGCCCCGAGTTCTTAGCCCTCCCCGCGACTCCCCCAGCTTGGCCTCTGGGGTCGGCGTTGCTGTGGGGCCTTTGATCCACAGAGGACCGGAGCCCGGCTGGTTGTTAACTGAAGCCTGTGGCTCCTCTGGTCTGAGTGCAGGCAGAGCGACACACGGCCACGCCTACCGAGTCCCCTTTGCTCCCTGCCCCTCCCGCCGCCTCTACCCGACCCACACCCCAGTGTCATCTGAAGCGCTGGGGTACAACTGGGACACAGCTAAATTTCTGTTTTTATGGGGTTGGCATTTCAGCAAGGGGAAGGTACAATAAGCCAGCAGATGATGCACATCAAATCCAGCCAGTGGTGACAAACAGCATGAAGAGGTCACAGTGGGGGTGGCGGGGGACGTGGAACTCCAGACAGGATGCTGGGAAAGGTCTTGGAGAAGGTGACCTTGAGTGTGGCTCTGCAGCTGGAGACCCGAAGGAGACAGTGGGTGGACGTTCTCAGAGTGCCCAGGAGCCCGGGCTCGGGGGTTCCTGCCACCGTGGGAGGCTATGAAGGGCCCCGGGGCGCCTGAGCCCCTCACGGTCGGGGGCGTTTTGGGCTGCCCTGTGTGCCCCACAGGTTTATATATAAGCCTCCCCAGAAGCTGAGAATGAGGCTGCGTTTGGGGACAGGGTCTTTAAAGGTTAAAAAGTTAACTGAGGTCACGACAGAGTTGTTTTCAGTTTAATGGGTGTCTCTCTAAGAAGAGAGGGGGACCCTGACCCACCCAGGGAGAGTGTGCAGGAGACAGGAGAGACCTCAGGGCCCACGCAGCCTGCTGACTCCTTGGCCTCCCGTCTCCAGCCTCCAGAACTGCAGGGAAATGTGGTTGGAGCCTGGGCTATGCCCACCCTTGGTGGGGCTGTAGCAGCCGGAGCAGAGCAGCGCCCAGCCCGCCGTTCTCCCTGCCTGTGTCCCAGGCACAGGTGTTGGGGTGCATCTAGCTCATGAGTCTCCCTGCTGTGGCCTCTCCCCTTCTGGGGAGCACTGCCGCTCCCTCTGTTCTGACCTGCTGGCTGAGGCTGCCTGCGGAGGCCCAGACTCGCCCAGAACAGCAGCATGTCCAAGGACACAGAAGCCCACGTGGGCACAGGCGGGCTCCAGGCCCCCTCGCCCTTCCCCTCAGCAGCTGTGTGACCTTGAATTCTCCTCCACCAGCCTCAGTTTCCTCATCTGTCACATGAAGGGAGTGAGAACCCTGCCTCCTGGGACCGCCAGGGGAGCCCAGAGACTGACCCTGGCGCCTGTGAGGTCTGCCACACAGCCAAGGCGAGCAGCTCCCCAGTGTCATGGAGCACAGGAGGGAGGCATTATCTCATCTGGGGGTGAGAAGCTGACCACAGCCTGGGGGACAGAGCAAGCCAGCCCCTAGGGGGTTCTGTCAGCTGTCCACTGGAGGAATGGGGAGTGTGACTGGCCACACACTGATGGTCCCCGCTTGAGGTCGAGGGCCCTGGCCTTGCAAATAAGCCTGGAGACTCCTGCCACGCTGTGCTCCCTCCTCAGCCCGCGAGGCTCAGGCCTGGCCTGGAGGAGCACAGGGACAGACTCTGGGGCCTCTCCAGCCCTCCCCACCTGCTTCCATCCCAACTGACCCCTCTGGGCTTGGCTCCCTCGCCTGGGCATGGGTGGCAGACAGCACTCTCTCCAGGTTCCTCTTAGCAGCTGAGCCTGGGTGCTGTGGCTTGGACCTTAAATGTCCCTCCAAAGTCTATGTGACAGAGGCTTGGTCCCTGGCTTGGTGCTACCAGGAGGTAGGGCCTAAGGCCAAGGTCACCAGTGCTGTGACCTTGAAGGGGGTTGTGAGAAGCTGGTCCAGTCGTTTTTATTGCTTCCTGGCCAGCACCCTTTAGCCTCTGCCACCTGGGTCATGTACTGCTTCCATGATGTGCTGCCTCATCACAGGCCCCAAAGCAACGGGGTCAGCTGACCATGGACTGAAACCTCCAAACTGTGAGCCAAAATAAACCTTTCCTCTTTTTAAGTGATCTCAGGTATTTTCTTATAGTGAAGGAAAGTTGACTAACAGGGAGATTCTGCCTTAAATGCCCCCGGGGGACATCATGCCACAGTGACTAACGATGGCTTTCATGGATTGTGCGTCTCGTGTGTCAGGTGCAGTACTTAACACACACCATCTCCTTTCACATCTGACAGAGAGGCTAGGGACTAATAGCATTGTCCCTATTTTACAGATGCGAGGACTGAGGCCAGAGCCGTTCGGTGATGTGTTCAAGGCCCAGGGCCGGTGCATGGCAGAATCTGTCTGGATCTAAAGCCTGTGCTCATTCACTGCTTTCCTGATTGACCATGTGACTCATGCTTATAGACTGGAGATTTTGTTTGTCTTTAGACAAAGCAGGTTTTGTCTGAATTATAACTCAGTCCAGGTTATACGACAAGTTGGAGCGACACAGGTGACCGTCATCCTTCTTGAGCTTCATGTTTTAGCATCAAGTTTGGTTCCTGGGGCACGATTCTTACAAGCCCAGCTCTTCCTTTGCTTTTCCCTGGGAGAGAAGAGCCCCTAGACCATTTGTGTGTGCTTGACTTTCACACACACACACACACACACACACATACACACACACACACGTGTGTTTCTCCAGCTTTCCTTTGAAATGAAGGAAGAAAGAACAGGAATCTTGTTGAACATTTGGTCTGCTCTGGGTGTTAAATCCTGCAAGAAGGGCGCTGATTGTTCCTGCCCCGAGCTCAGGGGAGGTTCCCAGATTGCACTGCAGGAGAGAGAACAAAGGCAAAGGAGATGAGGCTTGTGTACCGGGGCTTTGCTCTGCCTGTGGGCCGCAGTCACCCTGTGGTGGCAGGGATGCGGGTAAGCCCTGCATTGATCAGCACAGGATTGAGTCCCAGGAACACACCCTGCCGGCCCTGACGTGACAGTGACAGAAGCAGCCTTCGTTCAGGGAGCACTGGGGACCCTCCCAGCTCACTCTTGCACAGTTTATCTCAGGACACCTCCTCAGGAGCACAGGGTGGGGACTTTCATTACCCCACACTGAGCACAGGGAGTCTGAGGCTCAGAGAGGCTGAGCAACTGGCTCAAGTCCTGGAGCTCAGACAAAACCAAAGCCACGTGAACACGGGCAGATGGAGCTGGACCAGCCTGTCGATGCTCACGGACCCGGGTAGCAGCAGCAGGACGGGCTGTGGCGGAGGACAGCGGCCAGGCACTTGTCCAGGGTCACAAAAGCCAAGTCTGGCCTCCTTCTCTGGTAGCCCTGGCTTTGGTGGCTCAGGAATGTGTCTGTGTGACCAGATCTGCTGGGCCAGCCCCAGCCTAAGCCACTCGCCAGCCAGAAACCCGAGGTGGCCCGGGGCCTGGGGACCAATGGGCTGTCTCCGCTGCTTTCACCCTCTCAGGCTAAGTGGCTTTTGGCTTTGATGATGGTACCGTCTCAGCTCAGTGCCAGGGGAACACGGGCCATTCTGGGGCACTTTCAGAGCTGGTGAGTGGAGGGAGGTGGCAGGCGAGGAGCGCTTGCCCCATGGTCCCTTTGTCATACCCCCACCTGCTCCAGGTTGACGGGGCACACGTTCCTGGCTGGGGGGCTGCCCAGGTTCCAGGGCCCTCTTCTCTGGCATGTTCTTTACTCAGAAGCCCAACCACAGCCTCCGGAATGCCGGCCCTGCTCCCGGAAGCAGAGTTGGGCAAATGTTGACGAAGACTGACAGGTGTCATCATCAAGGGCGCCACCATCTCACTTCCTGCTTTGTCACTACTTTATGGGAGTGACTTCCCTCCTCTTACCTGTACCCCCACCCCACCCCAAAATCTCGGAACGATTTGCAAACCCGTGGCTTATCAAAGCCATGCTCAGGCCTCAACTCTGAGAAGGAAAGGAACTGAAATCAGCTCATGTGTCGGGCGTTGGTTACAGCGAAAGAGCCTCAGCGTGCGTGTGCAGAGGAGCCGCAGGTAAACAGGACCTTTCATCAAACAGACGGGGCTTCGAGTCCCAAAGCCGCCCTCCACAGGTCGTCCTCTGATGTGAATTCCATCAGGGAGTGTCTACCACGTGGCAGACGGAGTCCTCACGCACCAAGTCTCCGAGCGAGATGGACTGTCAGCACCCCATTTCTCAGATGAGGAGACCGAGGCACAGGTGGGTTCAGCAACCTGCGTGGTCCCCTGGATGCAGAAGGCAGCGTGCTCGGCCCAGCGTGAGGATTGCTGATCTGACCTTGCTAGGTACTTGGGAAGGGGAGAGTACCTGGAAAGGCCTCCCTCCCTTCCTCCCTCCCTCCCTCCCTCCTTCTCTCCCTCTTCTCCTCTTTCCAGTGTTCGTCCAAGTCTGCCAGTGGCCAGCTCTGCTGCCAGGTCCTGGAGAGATGGCCTGAACCCAGCAAAGCCACTTCTAGTTCACCCTCTGCCCTGTACCTGCTTCCCTGTGGAGGGACAGGTCCTAGACTGCAGTTCTCCCAACGACCCACGTTCTCTGGCACCAAGAGCCAGTATCTCCCCTCATGCGGCTTCTGCATCCTCCCTGGTTCTGAGGGAGGGCGACTCTTACCGGCAGGCTGCATCCGAGAACCTTTGTCACCTGTTGTCCCTTTCTCAGCATTTTATGTCATCAAAATGCTGACCCAGACTAAGGCCCAGGGGAGAGGGAAGAGCTTGCCTCGACCAGAGAGGCAGTGCTGGGCGAGGCCAGGACGCTGGCTGGGTGCACAGACCAAGTCCCTCCCTGGGGTGAGACGCTGTGCCTGAGTCCCCCTGCCCTGGGCTGCAGTCCCAGCCTGCAGCAGCATCACTCGGCGTTCTGTGTGTTCGGATGCCGGGCACTCCTTTCAGGACAATGCTGGTGAATGTCTGCTTGGAGGTCCTGTCCTCCCTAGGGATCCCCATTCCTCCCACTGGTGTGCTAGAAAGGACTCGGGTTCCTGTCCCTTTTCTGTGGCTCTTGCCGGACACATTTCTCCGGGTCAAAGCCCCCTGTAGGCAAGGTGCCTGCAGTCAGATGGGCGGCTGCAGAGGAGGGCTGGGCGGGATCCCAGCCTTCCGGTCCCTGGAGAAGAGGTGTATCCAAAGCAGGGTCGGGAGAGCTCAGAGAGCAGGGGACTTGACTCAGGACCCAGAGGGTTCCTGGCAGACGTGAGCAAGAGCCAATCAAAGGCATAGACAGAGATTTATTAGGAAAGTAGACCATACTCGAGGGAGAATGGGGACGAACTTGAGGGTGTGAAGCCTTCAGGGTAAAGCGAGGATTACACACTTAAGGGAGGACGCGGCCATCTCCACACGGCCTGTGTGGTGGTGTGTTCCCTTACAGAGGACGGTTGCCAGGGCTGGACTAGAGGTGACTCTGCACCACGTCACGCCAGTGTTCCTTGCACTTGAGCATGGCCTTTGCCGTACAAAGGCACGGGTCAAGGGCACGGATCAAGGGCATGCTGCTCAGGGTTGCAATGGCCCGTGGGTGTGTCATGTGCTTCGCTGGCTGGTGGGCACTGGGCTCTCTCCCTGTGCTCCCAGGTCCCATCTTCTCCCTCTTCCACAGGGAGACTTGCTCTTGCATGGTCAGCTCTTCTGCTGGATACCCCCAAGGCATGATCTTTCCTGAGGCAGGGGTGGGGGTGTCCCCCAGGTCCCTGGGCTTGGAGAGGGCTGTGGTTAGGAGAAAGAGCGAAGTAAAACCCCCTGCCTTGCTCTCCACACTCAGCCTGGGATCCAGTGGGCAGGGCTTCAGGCCCACCGTGACAATCACACGGCAGGTTCGTGAGCGTGCCATTTACAGGATGTTGGGATTCTGAGTGTTTCAGGACCCTGAGTTAGGCCGAGACGCCTGGCTTTGGCATTTCCTTGAATTTGATCTCATGACATTCATAAATGCTATGAGCAGCATCCTGCTGGGTTTAGAATCCTGAAGTCCCACCAGAGGCCTGCTGGCTCTGGCCCCTGGCGCTCACTGATCAGGGCTCTTCCAGGCCAGCCTGGGACTGGAGGAGTCCAGAGAGCACACTCTCATCTCCTGGCTGACACCAGCTCCCCAGCTTCTGCAGGCGGGTGCAGAAGACCACCATGGCGGGCCTGGCTGCCTGTCGCCACCTTACCCCTCCTTTGGGAAGATGGTCGCTTGGAATATTCCTTTCAGTTCTCCATTCCCCGTAGCAGGTCACATGTCCACACCCTCCACCGTGACTTCTCAGTGTCCCTTGTGGGTGGTGAGTCTGCTCCCCTTGCCCTGGTGTCCAGCTCATCCTGTGGCCCTCTCTCCCCACGGAATGTGAGTGGACCCTGCGGGAGCAGACGCTCAGCCGTGTGGTCTTCTGTGCTCCCGTTGTTCACGGTGACTGTAGGGTTTGGTCTTCCATGTCCCCCAGAGGCTCAGGTGTTGAAAACCTGGTCCCCAGCTAATGGTGCCATTGGGAGATTGGAAAATTTAGGAGATGGGGCCTTGTAGAAGGAGGTGGGTCATTGGTGGTGTGACCGTGAAGGGAAGATTCAGACCCTAGGCCCTCCTCTCTCCCTCCCCCTCTCTCTCCCTCCCTCCC
>JAJEJO010000314.1:452563-498052 GCA_020662805.1 Glaucomys volans | reverse complement strand
AATGTACTAGGTCTCCATGACTCAAAGCAACTGGGCCTTGTGACCATGGATGAAAAACTCTAAAACCTTTCCTCCTTCGAAGCTGTTTGTCTCAGCTGTTTTGTCATAGCAATGGAAAGCTGACTAACACAGTGAGAGAACTTGTCTCTTGGTCCGTGCAGGATGAGGAGTGTGCAGAACAGGCCCAAGCTTGGCCTCCACCTGGAGCCACGCCCAATCCATGCAGCAGGGGTGCAGTCTACCCTCCACTGCATGTGGAGGAAGTGGAAATGCTTAGTAGTGCAAGCCACTGAGTTCTGTGGCTGTTACCCAGAATTAGATGCAAAGATAGCTAAGGCCTCTGGGAAGCGTCCCAGCCCCACCCTCAGACCCACTCCCCTGCCCTCCACACCCAGCAGGGAGACCAAGGCCCGAGCGTGGCCAGCAAGCACATCCATGCTGGTGACTCCATCGCCATCCCACCCATCTGCTCGCGCCCATTCCTGGCCCACTCCAAGCCCAGGCCCCCAGCAGCAGCTCTGGGAACACCATTTCCATCCCTTGTCCCTCAGGCCAATGGGAGGTAAGAGACCTTCCCCTGCAACCAGTCCCGCTGGCTGGTTGGCCTGCTGGCTCCCTGCACTCACTCCAAGACCTTGGACGGAGCTGTCATGGCTTCACACTCAGAATCCCCACCACGAGGACCCTCCAAGTCCCCCTTAGGCTGCCTGGTCCAGAGCCACAATTTTCATTCCAAATTCTGGATGCACATGGGCAAGGCACTCAAGTGTCCCCACACCGAGTGACAAAATGGGTTATATGCTATGAAGTTGCTGTGAGGGAGCCCAGATCATGATGGCCAGTGGCCAGAAGCCAGCGCTGCTCCCGAGTCCTGGTGGGGTCAGCGCAGGTGAGTCCCGCTGCTGTGGCTGGAGTCGCCCCCCAGGCAGGGCAGGCACTGGAAAGCGTTGACAAGTATTTGTAGATCGGGAGGTTCTACGGCAGGTGTCTTTCCTTTGACCTTTCGATTATTTTCCTCTTGAAATAGCAGAATAAGACACCCAGCGCCATGGCGACAGTCTCTATGGAATCCAGAGCCCGCGCTCCGCACACCCACCGTGCCGGGGAGGCTGGCACAGATCTGGACCAATGGCGGGAGGCGTGCGTCGCCTTGTCCTGGTTACAAAGAACATTCTCCTCTTTGAAACGGACCTTCCTGTCCCCGATTCAGAGTCACCTAGTACTCTCCTAATGTGGGTTAATCTTCCATCGGCTCCTAGAAAGAGCATTTCCAGCCCCTCCGGGGACAGGCCGGAGTTTCAAACTGGATAAAGGAGCTTCAGTGGCGATGCCCGCAGCCTGCCAGGACTCGGGCTGCTCGAGGCCCTTCTGCCAAGGGCTGGGAACTGCTGGCCTGTGGCAGGTCACTCTTCAGATGCACTCGTCTGGGATTAGACGTGGACTTGGGTGGCCACCAGGAGTCCCCCTGCTTGGCCCTTTCCCCACGGGGCTTGTCCCAGAGAAAGCTGAGGATGCACTGCTTGGAACATGGAGGTCCTTTACCTGGCCAGGCAGGGCTCTGTCCCTTTAAGAGGGTCCTTGGGGAGGGGCATTCAGAAAATGCCAGAGATGAGGACCAGATGGCCAGTACACAGGATGGCAGTGGGCTAGGGAGAGGGAAACCAGCTGGCCCTCTGCTTTGTCACCTTGCAATGGGAGGGCCTAACTGGTGGCTGCAGGTGGCTCTCTGTGGGATGGGCTGGGCATGCTGACTCCAGGTCCCTCACTCACCCAGCGTCCCGACTTCTGCCTGAACTGGAACTCGGAGTTCCAGGCCGAGGAGGCAGAGAGGCCTGGGCGGTGGAGGTGGCCAGGGCTCAGCTCAAGTCCTCCTGGTGTCTCCCTGGGCAGTGCCTCCTCGGAGCTTCCTTGCTCCCCTCTAGGTGGGATGACAATCCTGTCTGGATGGTGAGCCCAGCAGAGGGTGGCCTGAGGTGGGCGCTCAGGGTTTGAACCTGCCTCTCCCCTGGACAGCACCCTGGTAATTCTTGTTTAACTGAAAGGAGTACGGGGGAAATCTTCTGAGAGTCGAGGGCCATGGCGATCTAAAACTGAATTCCCCACATCCTGCTTACATGCCGACTAAGAGTGCAAGTCTATCCCTCAGGACTGGTATCAGTTACCTGTAACAGAAAACCCAGGTGACAGTGGCTTCAAAGAAGTCTGGACAATCAAGGGTAGACTGGTGGTCCCTGGCTATGGCCTCTGAGGAGGCACAGCTCCTTCTGCCATTGTGTTCTGTTTCTTTAGCACCATCATCAAGGCCACCACATGGTCACAAAATGCTGTTGTAGCTCCAGCCATCGTGTCCACATTCCAAGCCCCAGGCAAGGGAAGAAGGTACAGAGGGTAAACTCCTCAGATGTGTCAGCACTTTAGGAAATGTTGACCAGAAGTCTCTCTCAGTGATTTCCACTTACATCTTATTTGGCATCTTCTGCAGCAAGGGGAGCTGGGGAATGTACTGAACTCCCCCGATAATACAGAGGTTCAGTTAGTGAGGAAAACGAGGCGGTCACCTGTGACAGCCAACGTCACAGCTTCTTCCCCTTCTCTGGAGAGGTCTGGCTGGGTTGACCTTGGAACTATTTTCTGGCAGGACAGGAAAACACGTTGGTTTTCCATGTCCTCTGCTATTGGCTGTTCCCAGTGCTGGCTGTGCGAGGGTCAGGGTGTGAGGCGTCCCCCAAAAGCTCACGCTTGAGACAGTGCAGGAAGGTGCGGGGGAGAAATGGTTGGGTTGTGAGAGCATTGCTCTAATTAGTGATGAGATTAACTGGTGCTAGCTGGAGGCAGGTGGGTGTGGCTGGAGGAGGCCCGCATGGGGCGAGGCTATGGGGCGTACATTTGCATCTGGAGAGTGGAGTCGCTCTGCTTCCTGATGATGTGAGCCGCTTCCCTCCGCCACCCTCTCCCGCCATGATGTGCAGCCTCACCTTGAGCCCCGTGGAATGGAGCCAGCCTTCTGTGGACTGAGACCTCTGAAACCGTGAGCCCTAAATAAACTCTCCCTCCCCTACAGTTGTGGGTCGGGGCATTTTGTCACCGCAGCGAGAGCTGACTGAGACAGGCTGTTTCTAGAAGGGCCCCTGGTGAGAGCTCAGCTGCCTGCCCTTGCCCTGACTTCAAGGGCGGAGCCCTGGCAGGCCTGGCCACACCTCTGACCAGCTGGAGGCCTGGGCACGTCACTTACCTGTGCTTCTCAGGGCCCGCCCCCTTGAGGATCCGCGAGCTCCACCACACCCAGCGAACTCGAGGGGCACCAGTGGAGCTTGGTCCCCTCCTTCCACCCCTTGCTCGCCGCCTGCCTCAGCCTTGGTGTTGAACATCAGTGGGCACCCAATTTCAGGAGGTTCATAGGGGTCAGAGAGGCTCAGAATCCCAAAGCTTAGGTGGGTCCTGCATGGACGCCAGGTGGAGACCCTCAGGGGGCCGTCAGCCCTACCCGAGGTCCTCGGCCTCACCGCACGGCTGCCCGCCCGCGCTCAGCCATTCTAGTTACCCGCCGCTGCCAGACTGATCGCTGCAACGGGGTGGCTTCAGAGAGCGGGGCTTGCTCTGAATCTGGGTGTGGCTCAGGGGTCCTCTGGCTCGGCCCTGGTGAGGCTGCCATCGCGGAGTCAGCCTGGCCGCCGTAAAGTCAGGTTCAAGTGACAGCAGATTGCTGCCGGCTCACCCCTGAGGCTGAGGGTGGAGTCGCCGCTCCCCAGGGAGGTTCCCTGGTGGCCTGTGCAGGGGCAGCTCCAGAGGGCGGCTCCCAGCACGCAGCTTCCCCACCTGATGGAGCCTGGGGAGCCGAGAGAGGGAGTGTGACCAGGAGGCCGCCCTGCTCAGCCCACCTCAGCTGGCGGGCATCACCTATTCAGCCTGTTCATTGGAGCTGGGTTACTGGGAGCTGCTGACCTCATGCGAAGGGGTTAACATGGACACGAATGCCAGGAGATGGGATCTTTGTATGTGCTAGGGTCACATTTGAGAAGCACAAATTGATGTCCATGTCACCCCTGCTTCACACTGGGCTCCAGGTATAGGGCCTGTTTCCCCTTATGAAGAAGCCCAGCTCCTTCCTACCCCAGGGCCTTGGCACGTGCAGCCCTGCCTTCCCTTCCTCCTCTCCAGCTGTACTTATTTTCAGGTTCTGCCTCCAGTCTCATGTTTTTCAGGGAAGCTTTTCCCAGCCAGCCCTCTCCTGAGTCACAGGAAGGAGACCAGCAGAAACCTGACTGGCCACTGGTAGCCCACGATGGCACCTTCAAGCAGAAGCTTGGGCCTGTCATTCCACTGTCATTCACTCATGGCTGACTTCAGCAGCAGCTGCAGTCCCCAGACCGAGAGCCTTCAGTCTAGTTCACGGGCCCGATGTGCCCTGATGGCAAGTGGAGGACGAGAGGAGCCCATTCAGGCCGGAGTGCAGCGTGGGTCCCGAGTGCCTTTCTCCTGAGCCTCCTGCCTGCTCCCCGGTCGGGTGGAAGGCGTCTCTGCAGCCGTGAGCTCAGCGCCGGTGATACGAACTTCTCTGTGCTGCTCCCGCGCTGGGCCTGGGCAGGGAGTGCTGGTCTCGGGGGCCCCCTCATCTCCCTAGAGTCTGCAGCTATGCTTGGTGTGCAAAGGCCACCGGGGGGTGTCCACCTTGTCCTCCATGTCACCCATTGATGGCATTTGTCATTCTGAGCCATGGGTCATGGCAAGTCCCCATGGAGCTGACTCCGGCTCCTGTCCCAGGTCAGGTGACCCTGCTGCTTCTGTGACATTCCCTCTCCTTCCTCATGGGACCCATGAGGTGTCAGAGTCCCCAGGCTCCTGTTTGCCATGTGGCTACTCCTGCTGTTTTGGTGCTTCTGGGTCCCTCGGCCCCTTTCCTTCTGCTCTGAGACCCCACAGTTAGTGCCTCTGGGACTTTGTCTTTGTCCCCACACCTGGCCCAGAGGCAGAGATGGGCCTCTTCTCACGCTCCCTGCAGATCCCTGTCCACATCCCCTGGCATCTTTTCCTGGTCCACAGGGAGGGGCTGCTGGGGTGTCTGCCCACAAAGCTTCGGCTGCACTGCGACTTCTTTCCCATGTCCTTCGAGTCTCATCTCAGAGCCCAAGCCAACGAAGGCCCCGTCGCTTCTCCTTTCTGCGTTGCAGGAAGTAGCCTCACTGATGCAGCCTCGGAAAAGGACAGCTGTCCCGTCAGTCCCTGTCCCAGGTGCTTGGGAGAGCAGAATCCAAGGACAGGGCACCAGTCCTCAAGATCTGCAGCCTTTTCGGGAAGGACAGGCTCAGAAGCAGGTGCACCTGGCACAAAGTGACCAGGGGCACCAGCGGGTGTGGGAGCCCAGAGAGGCACCCCAGGTGACCACTGGGAGGCAGGAACTGAGCTCAAAGGTGGGTAGGCGTTGATAAGCCGTCACCGGGCAGCTCAGGAGAGAGCAGAGGCTGCCGGTCTGTCTGGCTGAAGGCTACATGGGCTGTGTCCCTGGGCTGTGTCCTCAGGCTGTGTCCCTAGGCGGCCTGTGCGGCAGGTTGGAGCGGTGGGCAGGGATCTTTCGTGTTGGGCTGAGACATTTGGATTTTATCTTCAGGAAATGCAGCCTTACAGAGGATTTTGAAGCACGCAGTGATGTGGCTGGCTCGGTGTTTAGAACATTCTCCCTGCGTCAGGAAGAGGATGGGCTGGAGACCCAGAACCAGAGAGGAAGGAGCCGCCTGCAGCCAAGGAGGCCGGCAGAGAGGCGGCCTGCCTGGAGGAGAGAGTGCAATCTGAGGTGCAGTTTGGAGTCAGAAGCCTGGACCTCAGAACCTCAGCAGAACATTCTAGAACACAAAACCCACATCAGAAGCATGTAAATAGACAGTCTGGAAACTGCTTTCTAACAGCTGTTACCGACTGTGGTCAATTGGAATATTTTAACAGCAGGTGACAAAAAGAAAGTCCCATGGAAAGTGGCCCAAATTCACATAGGCATGAAGACTATGGTCACTGGTGTGGAGGTCCCAGCAGGGACCTGGACCCTCTCTCCCCGCCTCCCTCCTCTTCTTCCTTCCTATCTTCCCTGCCTTCCTTAGCTGGGGACACTGGTCCTCTTGCCAACAAGATGGGTCTTGCCTTCTAAAGCTCAAACTTCCCATGCACTAGACTGAGTTCCAAAGAACTGCCACCCCTTGTCCCCCCTGGTCCCACCACGTGTTAGCGCTGGCACCGAGATGCCGTTCGTCTGCGATCTCCACGTGGACAGTGTGCGTGTGTCCAGCAGGCACTCAACAGGACCACCAAGCATTTGAAAGACCCCAGGAGGCATGGGAAGAGGCTTGGCCTGTGCGTGACTCTGGCCTTTCCGCACAGGCCACCTCCTGCCTCTGAGGCCCTTTCAGCACCTGGAAGATGGAGCAGGTTGACTCCTTCCTGAGCTGCTGCTGCGTGTCGGAAGCTCTCGCCTTTATTGTGTGAACCCTGCCCCCTCCTGTCCTGCCTAACTCCACGTAAGAGTCAGTTTTAAAGAACTCTCAGGAAGACCAAGCTCAACCCCATGAGACGAATTGGATGATGGTGGGATTTCAGGCCGATGCTGGTAGTGGTGGGGGGTTGAGTTGGCAAGCGGGGGGTGCAAAGTGGATTATTGGCTATTACACTTTTAAAGTTTTGCTCTGTGTACCCAGGGCTATCCCAGTGAACGACGTTCACAAGTTGGGAAGCAAGAGACTGACACAGGAGCAATCTCTCCAAAGACACCTATGTCGTCTGGGGGTTCAAAGTGTCGGAAGCAGAGCCTCCTGGCCCTCGGGGGCCTCTGCGCTGCTGCTCGCCCGGCCAGGCTGTGAGTCATCTCAGGGCAGCTCCTGGAGGAGGGGGACTGCTCCCGCCTCCCTGTACCAGGCTGCCCGGCGTGCCCATGAGTCACCACCCCTGCCCGGGCCTGGCCCTGCCAGGTGACTACTGGGACATCGTATTTTGCTTTGCAGAGAAGGACGGTGGCCTCTGGGCCCTGCGTCTGCACCCACCCCGCCTGCCCTGGACAGGGGCAGAGACTGCTTACCAGCTCCCTTTTCCAGGGGAGCACCGGGGAGCGAGGCGAAGGCGCATCTGAGCGCATCTGAGGCGCACAGGAGCAGCAAAGGCCTGGGGACAGGGGCCTTTCAGGACCTGAAGGTGCTGGTGACCGCCAGCTGCCCTTGTGTGGCTGAGAGGTCTCATGGCCTCCAGGTTGGTGAGTTTCAAACCCAAGGAGGGTGCCGAGGCAGGAGAAAGGAAAATGGACTCCACAGATTCTGATGGCCCTGGCTCCATAAACAGGGACCGTGTGGGGACAGAGGGGGCCTCCGTGGAAAAGGGCAGCAGGCCCTGCAGAACGCAGACGTGGGCGATGCCTGTGGAGTTTGCTGCCTGACACACGTGACCGGGCAGGTTATTGACATGTGCTGACGTGTTCACGCATGACGTGATCTGTGTCATCTCCCGGGTATGTGTCTCTGCATTAGCCGAGAGGAAGCAGGGAGACCCTAACTTGGGGGGCTTTGGGGTCGCCATCTATTTAAAACGCAGTCCTGGGGGCTCCATGGAGTTAGAGACGGAGAAGCACCTGGGCCGAAAACCACGTGACGACCCATTCCCCAGAGTGTCCCCGCAGCCGGATGGGCGCAGTGTGGAAGGTGTCCCTGTGCTGTGTCACTGGGGAGGTGCTGACTGACGCCGGTATCCATGGAGCCCGCAGTTCTGTTCTGAGTGGGTTAGCAAGCAGCAGCCTAGGTGTGAATTGCTACCCCAGGAAGCTGGTGGCCCGGGGTGGCCTGGTTATCTTCTCTGGATCTCAGTTCTCCCATGTTCAAGCAATGCCTGTTCCACAGGGTGGGGAGGATGGAAAGGGGAATCAGGAGTGCTGCCTGGGATCATGTGGTCCGTGCTGCGATCACACTTTCCCCTAAGTTTAATTGAGCACATACATCACACCAGACCCTGTGCTAGCCACTGAGGATATTGACGTCACAAACATCGGCTGAGCTCCTACTGTGTGCCCAAGAGTCTCTGTGCTAGGCTCCCAGGCAGCAAGGGAGAGAAACATTAAAATAACTAAGAATAAGCAGCCAATTCCTCCCAGAGTGTAGAACTCAAGGGCTGCAGCCCACAGGCTCATCCTAGGGATTACCAGCCCCTTTTACAGATAAGGAGACTGACGCTCAGAGAGGTGCAGACAGTGGCCAGCCCCAGAGCCGGTGGGCAGCAGGGACACAGGCCAGCCCGACCCCCGAGTCCAGGCGTCATGGGGGTGTGGGCACGGGTCGTCCTCTGTGTGTCTACCTGGCTGTCTGTCTCTGAGCTCTGTGTGTCAGTGTCTCGGCGGGAGCTCACGAGCCTGTGCCTCTGTGGGGGTCTGTGGTGTGACCCATCCCCTCGTCCCCTGCTGTTTCCCTGGAGCTGATCTAAAATGTCCTTCAGAATCAGGAAAACGGACGACGTCAGTGGCTCTGGCCTTCTCTCTCCCAGCCTGCCATTCTGTCAGAGGACATTAAACTCACCTGGCACAACCTGCTCCTTGTGATGCCATTTGGCTGTGCTGGGCACGTTCTGCTCTCCGAGGTGTTTGTCTTTTGATTGCTTGATGAATACCTGCCAATGCAGAGATTAAGAGAACACAGGAGGTTTTTTTGTTTGTTTGTTTTTCCAGAATCCTACCAGGGTGGAACACGAGCTGTCCATCTTCTTGTAAACATGGGAACAGAGGTAGGGGAGAAGGAGCTTTGGCTTCGGGATGGTGGGAACCTGGTTCAAGTTTCCATCTGCCCCTTGGAAAGCTGTGTGACCTTGGGGAGGAGCTCTCTGAGCCAAGGCTAAGAAGAGGAGCAATACAGTAATAGATGGGAACATTCCCAGAAGTCCTGTTTAATTAGCTCTTTCATCACTGTGACCAAAAGACCCGAGAAGAACAAGGTAGAGGAGGAAAAGTTTATTTCGGCTCAAGGTCTCAGAGGTTCAGTTCATGTTTGTCAAACTCAGCTCTGTGCTCAAGGTGAGGCAGGACATGGTGGTGGAAGGGCATGGCAGAGGGAGGCACCTCAGGACCTGAAGGCCAGGAAACAGAAAGACCCCACTCACCAAGAACAAAATATAAACCCCAAAAGCACAGCCCCCGGGAATCTGCTCACTCCTGCCACACCCCACCTGCCTACAGTCACCATCCAGTTAATCCATATCAGTGGATTAATCCACTGATGGGGTCATACTTCTTACAACCTAATCATTTCACCTCTGAAAATTCTTGCACTGTCTCACATAGGAGTTTCTGGGGACACCTCCTACCTAAACCCTAACAAAACCACAAAGTCCTTGCCTCGAATGAGGTCGAGGCAGGGAGGCCCAGTGGGAGGACCCTGGCTCAGATGCCAGCCCTACTTAGGTCCTGAGTCCTTTCTTCTCCCCAACCACGGCCCTAATAAGCGAGGGGACCTCTGTGAGCCTCAGATTGCTCCTCTGTCAAGTGGGATAGCAGGTCAGGCTCAGGGCCCTAACGGGAGTGTTAAAGACTTTAGTAGTGTGACGGGGCGACGGCAGCACCATCTCTACCCCCTGCAAACTTCCAGTGGGTATAGGCAGATCGAGCCGCTGGCAGTGCCGGCAAGATGGATGGACAGCGTGACGGGCGTGATTCGCTACCCTCGTCTTTACTATTTTGAGATGCAGCATCAGCATAATGTTCTTGGCATGACCATCTTCTTGGCAAATGCTTGTGTTTCATCTAGAACTCAGGCTGCTCTCAGAGAAGAGCAGAGTGAGGTGGCTGCAGCCCAGAGGGGTCCAGGCTGAATGGCAGGGGCAGCCTTCCCCAGCTCCCCACCCACTCGCCCCACCTCCCATCCTCTCAGCATGACCTTGAATCACCTTGTCTTTGACGATGCTGTCTGCTGCTTGGGATACCCTTGGCCACCACTCTGCCCCTTAGATGATCCGGGCATGGCTCCGGGTCCCTCTGCCCAGCCAAGACAGATGTCCCTACTCTGTGTCCCCAGGGCAGCCTGGATTCACCCCAGGAGGCGTGACGTTCAGGGTACTCAAGTCCTCTGCCTCTGCCCAGCTCCCTCCTTCATGACACCAGTCAGGGAATGGAGCCCTAGGAGTCCTCAGTGATGCTTAGAATGAACTGAGGAGGGCACTGGTCCCCTGGTGTCCCCTGCCCCAGTCTTCAGGTGGCAATACCTGCACAGATGTGGGTTCCTCCGTCCCAGCCTCCTCCCCACAACCGTCTGCTTCTGACGATGTCCAGGGCACCCTCCCTCTTGCCCGTCTCTCTGGTCTTGAAGCTGATGGGCTTGTCTCCCCTGCACCTGTTGGCTTCCCATCTCAGTGGTGCACAGACCCAGGACCAAAGCTTCCCAGGGGTTTGACTAGCTTGGCCTGGGTTTAGGGCTAATGTTTGAGTGTGCCATGGAGACCGTGGGCATCCACGTGGGCCTACAGTGACAGTTTTGGAGAATGGAGGGGTGGAGGGGGCCCTGGATCTGAGACTGAACCGCCTGAGCTCCAAGCCTTCGTTCTGCCCTCCTACCAGCCACACGGCTGTGGGGAACAGGTCGAGCCTTCTCGTGCCCTGGTCTCCTTGTCTGTAATGGAGCGTGCTTGCCTCACTGGGTGTCTGCTGGGATGAAGGAGATTAGTTGCTGGAATGGACAGTGTCCAGTGAGATGAGCTGCTGTTACTGTTGTAACCAATGGTAGCATCAGACAAGGGCCTCCATCTGTAATGGGGACTGAACATCCGGCTGAGATACTGTATTCGTTCATTGCTATAAGGAAATGTCAGAGGGCAGGTTACTTATAAAGCAAAGGGGTGCATTCAGTTCACAGTTTCAGAGGTTCAAGGGCACAGCATTGGCATCAGCTCAGCTCTGATGAGTCCTCATGGCGGATGGCACCTCAATGGCAGGGGGACGTGTGGCAGTGAGGGATGGCACCACAGGATGGGAAACCAGCAAAGCTGGGGCTTTTTTGTAACATCACACTCTTGCAAGAACTCACTCAGGGCCTCAGGAGAACAGCTCATTCCTTTGACGCACACCCTGACCTGGCCCCACGCCACCTGCCAAAGCCACCACACCAGGCCCAAGCTCCTGGCATATGAACCATTGGGGACAAACCCAACCCATGTCCAAACCGTAGGCTATTTCCTGTCTCCATTCTGCCAGGCGGGGCTCCAGACACAGGACCCTGGAGTGCTCTGCAAATCCAGAGCAGCCTTCATGATCAGGTGGCGCCTTCCAGGAGGGATGGAGGCCCCCGTTACTGACAGGTGAGCCCCGCCTTTCTCTCTGCTGGAACATCTTGCTAGCGGTCTGCTTGACCCTTTGCCCACCTCATGGTGTAGCTCAGGGGTCAGCAAATGGCAGTCCCTGGGCAGGATCCAGCCCCACCCTCTGTTTCATCAAATGTTATTGGAAATGGTTCATTTACTTGTGTCCGTGGCTGCGTTAGCAAGAAAACGGCAGCAGTCGTTGCATCAGAGACCACAGGGCTTGGAAAGCTGAAATGTTCTCCGTGGATCTTTACAGGGAAAATAGAGAGGAAAGGGTTCTAGGCCAATGTGGCTGGGCTAGCCCAGGAACCTGAGCACCGTGCCCACCTCCTTGCGCCCCCACGGTCCTGACATGGGCTGCCAAGGCTGGATCACGTTTCCCCACGTGGCTCACAGACACGTCCTCAGGTGCCTCTGCCTTGGCTTGAGCTGCAAGGTGTCCACAGTGAACTAGGCCGAGACCTGCCTGCTGGGGGAATGGAGACCCTGATACACACTGGCCTGTAGCTACAGGGCCTGGGCGCGCGCGGGGCAAAGCCACCTTGGGTATTGATTGTACCCAATTCGTGAAAGCCTTACCCTATTGATTATGTCCATGACCAGGCCGGCCCCTCGTCTCCAGTCTCTCCCTGGCCAGGCTGCCTCCATGCTCAGTTGGAGTGATCTAATAGGCCGGGTCCTTCTCTTGCTTGTGTTCCTCCATGGCTCCCCATGGCCCCAGGAAAAGGACAAAGCTAGGGTATGTGACATGCGAGGACTGTCCTGGTCTGGTCTTTGCTGGTCTCCCAGCCTCAAGCCTCTCCACCTGCTCAGCCATACCACCCCAGCACTGCCATGCCACCGGGGGCTCCTAGACCATGCCCAGCTGCTCAGCCACACCACCCCGGCACTGCCATGCCACCGAGGGCTCCTAGACCTTGCCCTACAGGCTCGCTCTCTCCTCAGAGCTGACACATGATCATCCTTCATGGGTACTCTGCTCCTCTTAGCCCTGGCAAACCCCAGTTATCTTCAGGTCCCAGCATGAGCAAGTCCATGGTCCATCCTCCCTGATTCTCCACATGGACTTGGGCCCTCCTGTGTGCTCCAATTTAGTGTTCCCAAATCCTGGCTCGCAGTGGGTGAACAGGTCATTGAATCAGTGAAGAGGACACCTTCACACCTTTGGACACCTTTGGAAAGGTGACCCAGACAAGGAAGCATGAGAGGCATCCCTGGTTGCAGCGCAGGAGGACAGCCCAGCTCTGGAGCACGACTGCCTGGGTTGAGGTTAATTAGCAATGACCTTGGGCAAGTGACTTAATCTCCCTGTGCCTCAGTTTCCCCATCTGTTAAAACAATGCAGATAATAATCTTCATAGCTTGTCATGAACATTAAAAGAGTTAATCCAAACCTCTAAAATCTGAACAGCTCCAAGATCCAAAACTTCTTGAGCAGTCATTAGCCGTAAGTGGAAAATTCCACACCATGAACCCTTATCTCATGCTCAAGATGAATGAGCATGTAAAATTACCTACAGACTATGCGTATATGTTGTGTATGAAATATGCATTAATTTCATGTTTAGATTTGGGGTCTATCCCCAAATTATCTCTGCATTATATATATGCAAATATTCCAAAATCTGAAAAAAAAAAAAAAATTCCAAATCTGAAACACTCTTGTCTTAGGCATTTGGGGAAGGGATACTCAATCCATACGTTTATCATATTAAGGTGTAAATATATAATTTATGTTACACATGTGTGTACGTGTGTAATATGTATCTTAGAAGAGTGTGCAGAGGTAGCACTATAAACATATTAACACGTGTGTGTGCACTCGTGTGTGTGCACGTGTGTGTGTGCACGCGTGTGTGTGTGTGTTATGTTACTTTGGTTCATGGTAAGTGCTATTCCAAAGCCTCTAGATGGAATTCATTCTGACTTTTATTAAGTAATCATTTAAATCTATTATGATTGTCTTTCTCAGTGGTGATTTTCTCGGTCCTTCACTGGACCGGGACCTCCTGGAGGGCCCCGCACCCCTCTGATTGACTCCCGCATTCCGCATTCCGAGCACCTGGAAGCATGCTCTACTGATGTTTTGGAGTAAATGAGAAGCTGAGTCTTCGGCCCCAAAGCCCACCTCCCGGGGTCTCCTTCCTGCTCCTCCCTCACGCTCCCCTCCCACCTCTCCAAGCTTATGAGAGACCCCCTGGGACTTTCTGGGGTATCTGGTCTCCACAGTGAGAACACGTGATCACATGTCACTGTCAGCGACAGGCAGGCAGGCACCAGGGACCCTCAAGCGAGAAATGGAGTCTCCAAACTGACTCTGAGGAAAATGGAAACTCCAGCTGACCTAAGAGATGTCTTTAACGGGAGAAAACCAATTTAAATGCAAATGGCCCGCTGCATCTGGAGGCTCCTTGCTGCAGTGGCAGGGACACAAACAGGCCTCATCCCCAGGCCACTTCGCCCTTGGACAGGAGGGCTGTTTATGCATTCAGGATTAACTTCTAAACTTGTGACAAGGCGTCACATGCACTGCTGGCAGCATGCCCTGGTGCCACATGGGTGTTCCCACAGGCACCAGTCTTCAGCCACCACCATCGATGGAGCCCTGGCAGGTGGCAGGTGACATGCAGGACAGAGAATGAAAGAGGCACCATGCACAGGTGCTGCCCTTGCTCAGCCATGTCCAGGGGGAGGGTAGCACTGAAGTCCGTTCTGTCCACAGTGAGAGCTGACATCTTGTTGGGCACCTATTTTGAACTAAGCCCAACATGGAAATACCCCATCAAGATCCCTCAGTAGCCGGGCATGGTGGCGCACGCCTGTAATCCAAGCGACTTGGGAGGCTGAGTCAGGAGGATTGAGAGTTCAAAGCCAGCCTCAGCAACTTAGCGAGGCCCTAAGCAACTCAGTGAGACCCTGTCTCTAAATAAAATACAAAATAGGACTGGGGATGTGGCTCAGTGGCCGAGTGTCCCTGAGTTCAATCCCTGGTTCCAAAAAAAAAAAAAAAAAATCCCTCAGTAACTTTGTGATGTGGAACTCTTTCCTAATTTCACAAATAAGAAAACCAAGGTTCCAGGAGGGTGAGACACGTGCCCTGGTTCCTGGGATTCTGCCCAGACAGAGGCCTTCAGGAGGTGCCCAGCCTTCCTGGACACCAGGGAAGATAGCCACTGCAGAGGGGCCCTGGCGCTCCGCCCAGGCTGAGCTCTCCCTGGATGCAGACACCTGTGCAGGGTGTCCCATCAGGGCCGAGGAGCCCAGGGTCAGGATGTCGAGGACCAGTCTGCCACTGGTCTTGACCTGGGGCAGCCGTGGACAATACTATTCAAGGTCCAGCCCTGTGGGCTGCTCTACTGCAGACTGGCTCTGCAGGCTCGGGTCCCTCTCCCTCTCTGAGCCTCATCTCCCTGTAAGGGATGAAGAGCCCCAAACCTTTCCTGGCTCTGACGTGTACCATCCTAGTACTCCAGCTCCCCTGGGGCGCCACTGCCCACAGAGGCGCTCCTCCTTCCTGCCCTCAGCCTCTGCGGCCCTCTACCTGCTGGCCCATCTCTGTGGCAATGGAGACTGTCATTTCCTCCTGTAGTTTCCTGACTCAAGGACGGTGCCAGCTGCCACATTAAACCCAGCCCTCTGCTTGTCCCCTCTCCAAACAGGGGCCGGATACAAGCTTCATCCGGTTGGTTCCATGAAGGAGCTGGCACAACCACACAGGGCGGGTAGCTCTGCCCTGGCCAGCTCTGCCAATCACAGATCTGGTGGGCCCAGAGCCCATGCTGCCGTCCTGACTGCCCACCCAGCCAAATCACCATGGTGACGATGGGCCAGGTCTGCTTCTGGCATTTTTTAAGCAGTTGCAGATTCATTTACTCCCGTGTGTCTCTGGGATGAAGGGGCTAATAAGAATAACCCCACTTTAGAGGTGCAGAAACTGAGACCCAAAAGGCTTTAAAAAATTGCCAGGGGCCACCCAGCCAGGTAACCACAGAGGTTGTACCTGAAGCAAGCAGGAATCAGAAAGTGCATGGACGCAGCCATGGGGAGAGAAGCTGGCTTCCCGGCTGAGCTCGGTGGCTGACACTGGGCGGAGGCGCGCTCCTATAGTAAACACACACGCAACGCATCTGGACTGACAGCTCACTGCGTGCCGTGTGCAGATGTCCACGCAGAGGAGCCAGAGTGGCACGGCCCCTGGGACCCTCTTTCCTAGCACTGATCTTCCAGTCCAAGCAGCAGACACCAGACAAGCAGCAGAACAGACTCTGTCCTATTAGATAATGACCAAGTGCAATGAAAGCCCGGACGCTGGTCAGGGGGCTCCTGGGTGGGGCCCTGAGCTGAGCTGGGACCATGGGGTGCAGGGTTTATTGTGGGCACTGTGGGCATCTGGGGTCCAACAGCCCTCTGCTGTCCTGAGCATTGTGGGCTGTTTAGCGGCATCCCATGAGGTGCCATAGCACCCCTACTCCATTGTGACAACCCAAAAATGTCTCCAGACATTGCCACATGCTCTCCGGGAGCCAGGTCACCCTCTGCTGAGAACAGCTGAGTCCTGAGACCTGCAGGGCAGGCAGGTGGAGGGAAGGAACGGCCAGGTGGCCTGCAAGCTCAGCACCGAGAAACAGCAAGGGGACCCATTGGCCAGCCGGGGGTGGCACATCTGTCACTGCCACATACTCCTAAACCTCTCTGCAGCACTCAGCATCCCTGATGGAGCCTGTGCTGTGTGCCAGGCACTGTGAGGGACACAGTGCACACTCCAAGGGATGGCCGTCAGGCTGGATGGATGAGACACCCCTGAGGCACAGGGCCACCCAAGGTGGCAGACTATTGGGACAGAGGCAGGCACAGTGGCACGAGGCCCTGGGAAGGGGAGGGGGTGGCCGAAGGGTTCCCTCCCTGCACCTTGCCCTCAGTCTCCCGTGCCCTGCTGCTTGGTTTTGGTGGAATGTCTAACGATAGACATTCATGCCGAGGGGCTGGCATGAAAGCCAAGCTTGGCCGACAGGCTCTTGCTTCCTGGAATCAGCACTGGGCAGAGAGGCCAAGGGCACCGAGTGGCTGGCGGAGTCACTGTGTCTGATGGGAATGGAGCAACGGCCCTCTGCACTCCCAGGAGGCCGCCGCCCCTCTGCTCCGGGCCTGGCTTTTCCTTCTCACACCCTTTCAACGCACATCTGCTTAAGTTGCCAGGGGGTCTTCGATGCCAGTGAAAATAGAACCAGCCCAGTGAGGGGCCGGAGTGCGGGAAGGCTGCCACCTGCCACCCTTGCCGCTCTGTCTCAGGAGGCTGTGTCCTTCTGTCCAGCGCCACTCCAAGGCCGTGTCCTTTCCTCTTCACACCCACGCTGCAGCTCAGATTGGCTTCTCCCTCTTTGTTGCAGTTTGTGATTGTTGTCCTTCCTGGCGTTGATTCCAGGCCCCTGGTGGACCCCAGATCCCCGTGTTTATATCCCTTACAGACAAGGGCACTGATTTTGCACAGAACCTCCTCCTGTAGACTTTATTTATTTATTTTAAAATATTTTTTAGTTGTACCTGGACACAATACCTTTATTTTATTTATTTTTACGCAGTGCTGAGGATGGAACCCAGGGGTTTGCACGTGCTAGACAGTCGCTCTACCACTGAGCCCCAGCCCCAGCCCTGCTCCTCTAGACTTTAAATCGCCTCTGAATTACTTAGGATCCCTAGTGCAGTGAGGATGTGGCGGATTGGCTGCTGTATTGTTTCAGGGATGAGAGACAGAAAGGACTCCATACATTTTCAGTGCAGATGCAATAGTTCAAAAATAATTTCACTCCAAGTTAGTTGACACAGAGGCTGACTCCGCACGTTCCCTGGAGGGTTCATTTGTTCGACGTCATCCTCTCCTGCTAGCGGAAGCCCTGTGCAGGTAGGATGCAGGGTCCTCTCTAACTCTGGGGTTGGCTGGCTGGGCCAATGTGCCTCGGCCCGGGGAGTTTCTGGGACCATGGACTCCCAACGTTAAAACTGGGAAGGTTGGGGCTGGGGATATAGCTCAGTCGGTATAGCTTGCCGCACATGCACAGACCCTGGATTCAATTCCCAGCACCCCAAAAAAACAAAATAAAAAAAAAACTGGGAAGGTCACAGGCAACCAGGGACAGTGGCCACCTGCCAGTGTCTGGCAAACACAAAGCCATCAGGTGCACCATGCACCCCAGATGCTCACGGAGATGCCGTACCCTGTGGGGCAGCCCCGCATTCTACAGCCCTCTCCATTCCTGCTGGTGCCAGGTGACCCAGGGCAGAAGCGGAGGATTCCAAGAGGGAAATCCTGGCAGCCGAGGCTGCACGGGGTTGGAGCCAGGTTGCGCAGGGCCTTGGGGGGCAGGCTGGGAAGTGTGGGTGCAGCACACAGGAGCAGGGAGGAGTCCTGGGAGCCGGAGCGACTGGGGCTGATGCATGGCAGCTTCCCCCAGGGTCTCAGATGACGGCGACATTGGCAGGAGGCATCTGCAGAGGCCACTGAACGACGTGGAGCCTGGCATCAGCGACTCTGGTGGCTGTTTCTCCCTCAGTTCTGTGCTGGGCGAGAGGGGCTTTGCTCTCAAGCACACCATCTGCTCTGATCAGCAAGCAGAAGACCCACCCAGGAAACGTGCATGTGTCGCTGGGTACGTGATGAATCCCTTGCCGTTGCTCCCCTGGAGATCCAGTCACCCAGACTGTGCCACAGGCTGCACTCTTGGGGCTCCACCCTGCTCCATCAGCAGGTGCGAAGTTCTCTACGTACCCAGAGTCCTGACCTCCAAGGCTATGGCATTAGGAGGCAGGGCCTGTGGGAGGGTCGGGTCTGCAGGGGGAGTCCTGCAGAATGGGACAAGAGCCTCATGTAAGACGCCCCAGCCCTCCCTCGCTCCTTCCACCAGGTGAGATACAGAAGGAGCCACCTGTGAACCAAAGGTGAGCCCTGGCCAGACACCAAGCCCTCTGTGACCTGGGGCTTCCAGCTTCTGGAATGTGGGTAATCCACGTCTGTGGCCTATAAGCTGCCCAGCTGGGATCTCCCAGGGTCTGGGATGTAGGTCCGTGTGCGGCACCTGCCTAGCATGTGGGTTCAACCCAGAACAGCAGCCGTCCATGGTATTCTTCAATAGCACCCAAGTGGGCGCACACAGGGGCCGAACACACTTCTGGATGAACTCTCACAGATCCCCGGGGGCTGGGAATCCTCAGAGAACATTTTTCTAGCACAGCTCCATCATTGGAAGTCAGGGAAAGAACTTCCTAAAAAGACTGAATAAGTGAGGAGCAAAGGCTTGCCCTTCTCTCCTGACCTCTTCTCATTAAAGAACGGAGTCATTAAGAGATGGCCCCTTGCCTCCCATGGGCACAAGAAGGTTCTAGAAAAAGACATAAAATAAGAACACTGAATCTTGTGGTAAGGGAGTTTCTTTCCTGTTTAAATTCTCTTTAAATCCTTCTTATTATCCCAAGAAGAAAATCTCACTTTGGTAGTAACAAGGTCTTTAACACCTCTGTAAGATGTTGACACCTCTCCAAATCTCCCTTTTAAATGGAAATCAAAACTCTCTTTGATGGAAAACTCTGGCCCTCTAAGATTTAATAAAATCATTTTCTTTTTCATCTTTCTCTCTTTTTTTTCTTTGTTTCTTTTTCTTTGTACCCAGGGATTGAACCAGGGTCACTTAAGCACTGAGCCACATCTCCAACCCTTTTTGATATTTTTTATTTAGAGACAGGATCTCACTGAGTTGCTTAGGGCCTCGCTAAGTTGCTGAGGCTGGCTTTGAACTTGTGATCCTCCTGCCTCAGCCTCCTGAGCCGCTGGGATTACAGGCGTGTGCCACCAATCCTAGCTTTGCTTTATTTCTGTGGTATTTCTTTTTCTGGGGAGCTTCTATTTGTGGTAGGTGGTATTGCCTTTCCATTTAGGGTAGGGAGTAAGTCTCCCTTCTAAAGAAATGTATTTTAGTTTCTGAGAAAAGTTACAGAAAAAGAAGGGCAAGACTAGAAAACATGTTCTGCAGCTACAGCAAAATCCTTGGTGGTCCTGTACCAGCTGAAATTTGAAAACAGGGGCAGAGGTCAGAGCGACAGTGACCCCAGGGCTGCTCGCCAGAGCAGGCTCCATTCATGCCATTAAGCAAATGTCAGGCCTGAAATAGAAAAGCCGGTTTCTTAATTGCATCAGAAACAGACGCTGGAAAATGCTAGGAACTTCTTCACGTGACCTTGAACCGCCAGAAGGCCCCTGAGATGAGAGAAAGCAGATCTATTGCCGAACTTGGCAGAGCACCCTGCTTCTGGGTAAGGGTGTCTCCTCTGCAAACAAAGTGATGTCCAGCACACTTCTTCGTATTTGCATGAATAGCCACCGCGCTGTCAGCTTTCTATCACTGTGACAGAACGCCTGAGATAATCAATTAGTAAGGAAGAAAGGTTTATTTAAGGGGCCCAACATCCCCTTCAAGGGCACACCCCAGCGACCCAACTTCCTCCCAGTACCCTACCTCCTAACTGCTCCTCCACCTCCTGATGGCGTCTCGGCAGTAACGGTGGAGAGGGCCTCGGCAGCAGCTCCTACTTATGGGCTCTGCTGAATTCTTCCTGTGCTTCTGAGGGCCCCTCCCTGAACCCCCTCAAAGACCCTAGACAAGTTGCATACCCTTATCTGAAATGCTGGGGGCCAGAGTGTTTCAGATTTGGGACTTTTTCAGATTTAGTGGTAATTGCATATACGTATACAATACAATGCCTTGGGGACATAACTTGTCTAACCTAAATTTATTTATGTTTCGCGTAAACCTCAAACATATAATCTAAAGAAAGTTTAGAAAATAGTTTTAAAATATTTTTGTGTGTGAGACAAGCTTCGTGTAAATGGAACCGTCAGAAGTCAGGCATGGAATTTTCCATTTAAGACCTCATGTCAGTGCTCAGAGGTTCTGGATTTGGGAGCATTTTGGATTTCAGATTTGTAGTTAGGGTCGCTCACCCTGTAACACCAATGCCAATGCTCCCTACGTTCAAGGAGCCCATCCCACACACCAAGGCTCCCTCAAGGCCCTTCTTCATTCCCTCAGTCCTAACAAAAACCATTACCGCCGGGTGGCAGGCGTCATTGTTCCCACCGTCCAGCCTGAAAGCAGGGTAGAAAGAGGCTTGGTAGGACCTGGTAGGTGGTCAGGCACAGGGCGGAGTCAAACCCAGGACCTCGGGGACCCGGGCAGACCGTCACCCTGCATGCAGATGGGTGTGCGCAGACCTTTTCTCTATTCCCCAGGGGACATGCAGCCACCAAATTCTCCCGTCAGCAGAGCCACTGACATTTTCCCAGTTGCATTAATTTGACGAATATTTATTGAGCATCTCCACATGCGGAGACTCTGCTTCTTGTACCAGCTGTGCGCAGCAGGGAGCTGTGGGCCCGTCCCTGGCCTCCCCAGACAGGACCACTGTCCTGTGGGCCTCTTAGGAGGCCCTTGGGGTCTGGGTAAGGGGAACAGGCACAGCTCTGAGCCTGGCCACATGGCGAAGTTGGGAAACTTGGGCCAGGGCTGTGGGACCTTCCCTCTGGTCCCAGCTCAGCTCTTTTCTGCCCAAGTCTCTCTGCATCTACCAACTCCGACCTCTCCACCTGAGGGGGAGCGGGAGAGAAGGTGGAGGGTGGGACCTGAGAGGTGGGACAGGGGCCGCATACTCCAGTGTCCTGCATCACCACAGTGGGACCTGGCCTGTAGCTACTCACCACGTGTCCCAATAAGCAGGGGCGGAGGGTTCCCAGCACTTAGAAATGGTAAGTTTTCAGGAGATGAAAATGCTCTCTGGTGCATTTCATTTTTAAGCAGAAATGATTATTCGTTCACTTCCAATGACAGAAGTTTGGGGAGTTCCAGAAGGGTTCACAGAAGGAAAGAAAACTTGTCACATCTCTGACCCTTCTGGGCAGTCCCTTCTGGATGTGGAAATACGGTCAGCGCCTCATCTGCCCTTCCAGAGCGCTGTGTGGCCCTAGGCACAGAACCACGTCCTTGTCAACACCCCTCCCTGGCGCCATCTCTGCTGTTGAGGACTCAGCTGGCCACGCCGGCCTCCCCCACCACACACTCACAGGCTGTCATCTTTCTGTCTCCTCTTTTCTGCCTCCAGCACCCCCACCGCAGCTGCCCAAGGCCTCGTCTGCTTCTGGAATGCTCTTCCCAGACTCCAGGGCTGGGTTTCTCAGCGTGCAGGGCACAGTCAAATGTTACCTCCTAGGACAACCCCTCCCTCGTTGCTCACTCCACAGATCCATCCTCTGTGGTCTCCTTCGTGGTGTCGGGCAGACTCAGGATCTCCCTGTCCAGTCCTGAGTTTACGTGTCCACTGCCTGATGTCCCCAGACAGCACCTTGCACTTCCTCCCCACACCCCAGGGCCCACAACAGCGCCCAGCACACCGCCACCTTCCTTCAATAGGTAATAAGCGAGTGGTCTGCTTTGTGTATTTGTGAGCTAGGGGACCTGCTGTGGTTAGTGGATGCAGCTTGATTTTTTTAACTTACTGTGCTGGGGCCACAATGTCTCCTAGTGGCAGGGTGGCTTGCCCCGTGGACACACCCCCACGTGTAACAAAGCCTGTTGTTGGCGGGGTGGGCTCTTCGGATTCCCATGTGCAGCCACCGCCGTCTGCACACGCAGCTTCGCCCCTCTCCGTGACCATTGCCTTGGGGTTCGTTCTTAGCCCTGGAACAGTGAGTCCAAGAGCCACGTGGATTTCACTCTCTTGACCTGCGCTGAGGTCACACATGCTGGGGTCTGCTTTGACCTGTGCCTGGTGGCCTTCTGGGGAGTCTTCTGAGGGCCGTGGTGTCTCCTATGTGCTCTTCCCAGGAAAGCGAAGGCAGGGAGGCTGCCCTGCCTGTCACTCTGCACACCCGTCTTTCCTTTGCAACGAAAGGACCTCAGCCCTCGGCAGTGACTGTGCAGGTCAGATAGGAATCCTCCCCGCGCTGACGGACAGAGGCAGCAGTCACTTCGCAGGCAGAGGGGCTCATACCCGGGATCCCAGCAGCAACCTGCCTCGGCCAGACTCACCCCTCCATCTCCCTCCGTTTCCTCTAAAATGCTCCCAAGCTCAGCCAGCTGGCCCTCTTGGAATGCCACCGCTACCTGCCCAAGCCCTTTGGGCCCTCACTCTGTGTCCTGCTCCGGGTCACTTCGAACTCTGGGGAGCCTTTTCAATGGTCCAGCCCAGGGCCTGCTGACCAACCTTTCTCTGCACCTGGTCATCTCTCCCACCCATGCTGCGTATGCTCCAGTGCGCATGAGTAAGTTCCAAGCTCCACGAGTGTCCCCCGCGCACTGCCAGCTCATCCGTATGTCACAGTGAGGACCTTTGGGAGAATCGGGGCCCCAGCGGAGACTCCATCTGCCACCTGGCATCTCTCCGTTTGGAGTCTCAGTTTCCCTCTATAAAATGGGACTTCTTTGATGCTGACCTGAGAGCATTGCTCTGAGAATCCAAGGCACCAGGTCCTTGGCATCACGCTGGCAAGGCGCTCGTAACTGTGAGGTTGGATACTACCTCGATTTGTTTTTCTGAACCTCTAACAAAGGGTGAACCAGCAGTGTGCACAGCACGAAGGAAATGTTTGTGGACTGGAGGGGCTGTGCCGGGTAAGCACTCTGGGCGCACATTCGGCCTTACTAACCAGCACCCAGGCCTGATCCAGCACCCCCAGATCTAGGACGGGACAAAGAACTCTCCCTCCTGGCTGCAGCCTTACTGAGAGCGGGGTTCAGAGTTCCCTGCAGAGTGGAAACATCCCTCTAACCCCGCACCAACCCGGCAGAGGGCTAATTATGTCTTAGGTTAATAAAACCACCATTTGTCAATCATTTCCTGTGCTCCAGATCCAGCGAGGGGCTTTAGAGAGATGTGAATTCATCTACACCCTCACAGGATCTCAGTAAGACAAGGATTCTTATCACTGAAGAGAACCCAGGTCAGGAAGTTGAAGGAATCCGCCCCAGGGCATGGGGTGGGGTGGGCTGAGCCAGGATTTGAACTGAGGCTCTGAAACAAAACAACACACACACACACACACACACACACACACACACTCACACACACACACACTCACACACACACTCGCACATAGGATTTGTTTAATACAGGCTGCTTCTTTACCACCTCACTCACAGACATACCCCAATGTATTCAGTTGGTGCTTAAAAGGAGTGAAGTGAATTCTCACCTCATGGTATTTGTTAGAGATCCTGGCGGACTAACAGATGCGTCAGAGGGACGGTTTCTATTTCCAGTGCCCTTCTGCCATCTCCAGGGACATTTCTCCCCGCCCTGCTCTGGTGACACAGTGTTGTCTTTGGGGCCTGTGACTCAGCAGTCCCCAGATGGCTTCCTGCCTCTCCAGCCTGAGGCTGGCTTGCTGAGTCCCTGGTAAGTAAACTAAGAGTCAGACCCCCACCCAGGCTCCCCCTATAAGACCCCGGAACCCATGATAGTGACCACTCCTGCTTCCGCCTTCTCGCCCTGAGACCCTCGATTGGACCCCAGGGCACCATGATGCTTTAAAGATGAGATCCAGGTGTGAACGTTCCCCAGGGGCCAGTGGAAGGCCAGTTCTTGACCTTGTGGCCTCCACAGCTAACTCTCCGAGCCCCAAAGACCCAGTGAGGGTGTGACAGCGCCCACCTCTGAGGGTGGCAGTTAGTGCTGCCAGACAAGATGCAGACGCCTGGAAAATTTGAGTTTCAGATGATTGACAACTTTTTTTTTTTTTTAGCATAAGTATGTCCCAAATACTGCGTTCAAATTTAACTGGGTGTCCTGGAGCTCTATTTGCTGAATCAGTGCTACATGGGGTGGAGACTGAGGGGTCAAGCGTGAGGCTTTGCTGCCCACCGGGGCCTGCGACCTGCCCCTCTACCATGGCAACAGCGTCCTCCGGGCTCCGGCCGGCGTCCCAGGCGGGTGATGGAGAGGCGGACCCTGCCTGCGGGGGACCTGGTCTTGCTGGTTAGTCGACCATCTTGGGACCTCTCACCTCTCACCCTTGGTGCTTCCACCTTTAACCCCCCTAAATACTCAAAAAATAAATATCAGGGCAACGGACGCCCCAGACTCTGCCTGCTGCTGACTGCAGGACTTGTGCCAGGACTAAATCGCCTTGTGATGCTGGCTGAAGAGGTGACACGTGGGCCAGGCCGTGAACGGGGTGCGCAGCATCTAGCTCCCTGGTCTAGAGCCCTGGTTAAGAGCAAAACAAAAGGAAACGGCCGGCACACTCTATATAGACTCCTGTTTGTTTTGGATCTGAAGTGCCTCCTCCTACTAGGAATCTGAAGGCTGTAAGGCAATCTGATTTATTCCCCAGTACTCAGAGCTGCGCCTGCCCCAGAAGGGTGGGACATTTGATGGACTGAAATCAGTTTAACCAGCTATCTTAAAGAAAAATAAGTGCATTCAGAATCTATTGGAAAGAGACCCTCTGGAAGTGATCAACCTCCCCTCCTTCTGAGCGATTTATGCCACCTCCCAACAGGCTCTCCTTTGTTCAGGGACTAGGACACAAGGCCTGGGTTACTTGGTCTGCCTTCCCTAAAACTCCTTAAGGATCTGACACTATTGTTTTTTCAATCTTTTGTAGATTTGTCTTTGGCTCCTGTATGAGTCTGCTTTCTGTTGTTATAATAAAATCCCTGAGACTGGAACACTTATAAAGAAAAGAGGTTTATTTAGCTCATTGTTTTGGAGGCTGAAAGTCCAAATGGCATGGTGCTGCCTCCAGCAAGGCTCCTTACTAACACTCCTTATGGTGGATGGCATCACAATGACAGAAACATATGGGAGAAGGAGCCATCACCTGGCAGGTCAGGAAGGGAGAGAGGGGAGGGGCTCCTTTCTAAGAGCTTTCTCACAAGAACTGCCCAATGCCTTCTGAGAGCAGGGCCTCTCCTGCCTTCCCACCCCCCACTTAAAGGTCCCACCACCTCGAGGACCTGTGACTCACACCTCTGAGACTTGAACTGTGGGGGACAAACTACATGGAACCATAGTAGTTCCCACGGCACTGATGACCCCCAGGGCTCAGTGAGTGCCTGGATTCCCTGATGGGCATTTTCGCCACAAAAGAAGAGCATCGTGTGCTCACACACATGCACATGCAAACACATGCACACGCACACCTGAGCACGTCCAGTCATACGTCGTCCCCTGAGATGTGGCTTGGCTCCTGTTGTAGCCCGTTTGCTGTGTCTATAACAGGATACCAGAGATGAGGTATTCTATGAAGAACAGAAGTTTATTTGGTTCACGGTTCTGCAGGCTGGGAAGTCTAAGAACATGGTGCGCCCACCTCGGGGCCTGAGGTGAGGGCCTCACGCTGTGTCCTCTCATGCAGGGGTGGGGGGGCGTGTGCAAATGAGGAGAAGGTCCTCCACGCCCACCCAGAGGGAGCAGGCATAGTCCTACCTGAGCAGCATGAGTCCCCTCAGGTGGAGCCCGTGATCTGGGCCCACCCCCCAACACTGCCAACTGGGAATCGAGGTCCTGACCCCAGACTGTGGTGGACACGTCTGCCCGTGGCAGCCCCTTTCCTATCTTCTTCCCCAGAGAATCTGCGCTCCCAGGACATCATCCTTGTGAGCAGGACTTGGCTCAACTTTCGGAATGGAGAAGCTGGCACGCCAGCCCGGCACCACCTGCAGAAATCTGAAACACTGACACACACGGTCCACTTACAGGGTAGAGAGCGATGTCACCACGGGTCGCAGAAAGCACGGTGGTCGGACGTGGTAATGAGCCCATCCCTCGCCCCAAACATCCATCATTTCTTTGTGATGAGAACCTTCAAACCCCTCTCCCTGGCTGTTCCCGGGGCACTCTGTGTCATTGCAAGGATTCTCCTTGCTGAGAGGAAGCGGGAGTGTCAGAGACGCTGCGCGGGCGGTCAGCAGGCGGGCCTGGTCCCCTGCACCCCGGCCCACGCCCCAGCCCTGCACCGCTCACACCTACCCCTGGGACTTCCTGCTGCCAGTCCTCCCCAGGCTGCCGTGAGTCAGGCTTTCTGCCCCACCGTCCTTGGTGGCCCACTGCCACCCATCCTGAGCCCCCTTCTCCCTCCAAGCCCCTGGGCTGAAAGGATGCTGCCTCTGGACTGCTTGTGAGCTGGACTCCTTCTCCAAGAGATGTGGACGGAGGAGCCCATCTCACCCTGTGGCGTCCCCGGCACACAGCAGTGCTTGATAGATATTTGTCACACGGATGAACAAATGACAATCTGATCCTGTCATTCATCCACTTCAGAAGGAACTCCAGACCCTCCCTGCCTGCCTGCCCAGCCCGCCAGCTCTCCCAGTGCCCAGCCACGCTGCTTGTGTCCCCCCTGCTGCCCCCGCCTCCGAGGCTGAGTGCCTACTGGCCACTCTTACAGGCCCACAGTCCCCTTTATACCTCGGGACGTGTTCTAGGACCCCCGCCGGCCTCTGCGGACAGTACCAGACCCTACGTGTTTTTGTTGTTCTAAACGCGCCTACTATGGCAAAGTTGATTTATGAATGATGCGCTGCAGAAGACTAACCATGATCAATAATGAAATAGACCAATTGTGATGAACAATAATAGAAGTTATTTTAAACTTATGATTCACATATTTCTAGAATTTTCCATTTGATATTTTCAGAACACAGTTGACCAATGGTAAATAAAACTGAAGAATATGAAACTGGGAGTAAGGCAGGGATTGGTATATTCAGAGACAACCAGAGAAAACAGTCCCCGTCCCCTGGAGCTCGACAGAAAGGGCAGGTGTTGGCCACGCAGTCACAGTGTGATGGGTCTCAACGGAGACTGATCCGGGAGACGCCCGGAATCACGGGAATGCCCCCGTCTCTTGGTAGCAAACTCCTGTTCATCCGTCAGGGCCCAGTTTCAATGTCACCCCTTTCAGGAATCCTTCTCACCATCCAGTCTGGGTGAGTGTTCCTTGTGCTCCCAGGACCTGGCCTTGGGCTGTGACTGCTCAGCCCCTGCTCAGTCCCCCTGTGGTCCTGTGTGTTCCTCCCACCTGCCTCTGAGCCTGATGGGTGGGGCCGGGAGCCCCATTTCCTCACCTCTGCACCTGCAGTCCAGTTGGAGCTGTGGGGGAGACCTTTGGCCTTCAGCGACTGACCTACCCCTGCTGTGGCCTGTCCCCTCAGTCCCAGCCCCGCTCCCTTGGTCCCTCCCCTTACACCCCACTTCCTGGGAATTTCCTCATCTCCTTCTGAATTAACCCTTCCTCTTCCAAGGGGCCCCCTGGGGGCGGGGAAGCACCAACTTCCTCCTGGGCTGACTAGCAAAGCTGAGCTGAGAGCTCAGAAAGAGTGACCCAGACTCTTGGGATTGCCCTTCTGCCTCTCACCTTCCTCTATCCCTCGGGCCAAGCCCCTCTCCCCTTCTCCCCTCCCACCTTGCATTGTCACCAAGCCAGACTCTTCCCCCCGCCTGCCGGATTTCCCATTCCTCTGCACTTCTGCAAGTTCCCCTCGGCCAGAGGTGCTGTCCCCTCACCAGCTCCTTCTAACTAAAAGCTGCCACCTGGGCCCATGCTACTTCCCCACTGTGGCTTCTCCTGTGCTCCCTCCTTTCCTCCCAAGGAAAGTGCACTGCCCCACGGTGCCCATGCTTCCCCAGCCACCCCTCACCCAGGGCACTCTGATCACTCAGGAACACCGCTCACTCCCTCCATCCTCCCAGCACCCAACCTGAGGAACCACAAGGGCGAGTGTCACTTGGGGCAGCTGAGGTCAGGCGAGGGGGAGGAGCACCTTGATTGCCTCTGGGGAGGCACTGCCCCTGCCATGAGGCCCTGTGCCCAAGGCAGCCGACAGCCTGCATCCCCTGATCCTGGGCAGTTCAGTGGTGGGCATGTGTGAAGCCTGCAGGTGAGGTGGCCACAGGGTCAAGGACCAGTGTGCAAACTGGGAAGGAGCGAAGGAAGAGGGGGCGGGAGAAAAATAACAACTCGGATTAGAGTCGGTCCCCCTGGAGACCAGATATGCTCAAATCTCTGTGCTCCGAGGGGCCAGCTTGTTCCCACCTCAAAATCCGCCATTGCTACGGGAGAAGACACCATCAGGGGGAATTGAATGAAGCCCCCAAGTCAGTGAGCTGTCCTCAGAAGGCCTGTGCTTTAGAACCAGACGATCCCAGCTGGAATCTCAGCTCTGCGGCTCACATACACATTCTCTCTTGGACCCTTGGTCTCTTCATCAGTAAACGTGAACAGTGACTTGAAAGGTCACCAGAAAACACAAAGCACACACAAACAGCAGTTGGTCGACCACCACTCCTATTCTGCGTCACTGTGACCTGCTGACCTAGTATAGTCACCCAGGCTACGAGACGCCAAGGCGGGTGGGGTGTGGATCCGGGCACAGAGAGTGAACACAGAACGGCGTTCGCCAGTATTGTCGGGTGGAAATTGTGTGTTTACAAATGGCAGAAACTCAGCTGTAAACATGCTTAAGCAAAGAAGAAAACGTTAGCCATGCCGCTGAAAAGTTCTGGGATGTGTGACTGCAAAACGGGGTCTCTGTCTTGTCTCCCTCTTTTTTTAAAATTTGTTCTAATTAGTTACACATGACAGTGAAATGCACTTTGACACATTGTACATAATGGAGTGTGACTTCTCATTTTCTGGTTGTGCATGACGTAGAATCACACTGGCCGTGCAGTCATATACGCACAAAGGGTGATCAAGTCCCTTTCATTCTACTGTCCTTCCTACCCCCATGCCCCTCCCCTCCCTTCACTCCCCTCCACCTAATCTAAAGTACCTCTATTCTTCCCTAGCTGCCCCCACCCCCATTGTAAATTAACATCCACAGTTTTTCCTTTTTGGTTTTGGGGACTGGCTTATTTTGTTTAGCATGATATTCTCCAGCTCCATCCATTTACTGGATGGTGCCATAATTTCATTCTTCTTTAAGGCTGAGTAATATTCCATTGTATATATGTACCACATTTTCTTTTCCATTCATCTGTTGAAGGGCACTGAGGTTGGTTCCACAGTTTGGCTTTTGTGAGTTGAGCTGCTGTATAGAACTAGGAAAAGCAATCTTGTCCCCTCTTGGTAAGCCTTCGGGGGGATGGCCTCACTCTCAGGCAGTCACTGGCCCACGGAGGCCCAGTGACTCCAGGCTGGTGTATTCTGCCTGTAGAAGTTGAGGGGCCTCTTTGCCCACCTTTCTGGCAAAAGCCTTGGACCAGAGTCTCAGTGGCTGTATTTCATCCTGTTCCCACTCAAGGCAGGAGAGAATGATCTGATTAGCAGGCTGAGGGAGGAGACAACCCCACTTACCACAAGCACACGGGCCGGAGTGGGAAGGGGGTCTCCAAGAAAAACTGGGGTGCTGTCACTCAAAGAGGGGGTCTGCTGGGCAAAGAACAGCAGGTGTGCCCTACAGAAGGGCAGCAGGCTGCCCGTGGAGGTCTGGCTGCGGAAGGCCAGCAAGTCCACAGAGCCAATGAGGGAGGAGTGTGAGCTTGCAGCCCCTGCCATGTCCCCAGCAGGCCTCCTGAACGTGACTCAGCAGCACAGTGGCCGCACAGCTTGGCAAATGGCCTTTCCCTTTGGTGCCCTGCATCCCTGGGGTTGACCTCTGCGCCCGCTCACAAGTGCTGCCAGCCTGGCCTCGGGTCCCTGAGTGGGCGGGCGGCCTGGTCTCCTCAGGGCAGTCCTCCCTTCCTCCTCTTCTGCACCCCACGGCCAGGTCTGGCAGTTGTTGAGGGGAAGGTCAAATGCCAGCTTGCACTTTGGGGGGGGTGGCACTTTCCCCAGCCCCACCCAAGCAGGGCAGCCTGAGAGATGCCCTGGTCCCTAGAGATGTGCAGTCCAAGAGGCTGGCCTGGGTGTTGGCTGGAACCCCCAGAAAGCCCACCCTGCGCCTGGGCACCCCAAGGGTGCATGGGTCAGAGCAGCTGCTGAGGCCGACCCCGTAGGGCAGTGATCTGAGCAGTCCTTTGAGGGGGACATGCCTGGCACTTCCTGCTCCCCATCCTGAGCTCCTCACTGCAGTGGGCGGTGACCAAACTCCAGCCTCTCATGTGTTAGTGGGGCAGGTTCAGGCAACAGACAGGCAGCAACTGGGCCCTGCGAGCCAGAATCATTCACAGGAGGAAGCTCGGGGACCTTGGGGAGTACAGAGGAAGCACCCAGGGTGCAGCCTGGGGACAATGGGACTGCCATGGCCATGGAGGGGGAGCCCTAGGGATTGAGCTGACCTTTGAAGGCGAAGGAGCGGGCGGGGAGGAAGCAAAGGTTCCCCAGCAGAGGAGTGGCAGGAGCTTGGGAGCTGGAAGCTGGGCCAGGCCCGCCCAGGAGAGGGAACAGAGGTGCCAGAAGTGCCCTGAGGACCAGCATTCCCAAATCCTTAATGGGAGAGTGTCGAGGCCTGACGGAGCCCTGGTACAGCTTATTTTCTCTGAAACAACAGAACAGAAGCTGGTGTGGAGTAAAGATCTCCCTTCTGTAGGAAATCATCCTGGAAGACTGGGGCCCCTGGAAAGTGATGGAAGCCTGACTTTCAGGGAAACCACATTCTAGTATTTCCTGATAGCCACCCCCTCACCCTGAATCAAGTTCCCTTCTGAGAAGTCGAGGCAGTGGTGGAGGCTGGGACAGTGGCCGTTGCCGTGGGAGATGCGCATCCTCTGCATAGCCCCACTGACTGGGTAGAGTGGCCAAGCAGACCCCAGCCAGGAAAGCCTGCAGGTGCTGATAGTGGTCCCCAAGGAAGTGGGGACATTTCTCTTTGCGCCATTCTTCAGCCACTTCAGACTTAACTTGCTGTTTTGGAGAGAGCCAGAGCCCTTGTGTCATAGATTCCTATCCAGGTGACCTTAGCCAGAGTCCTGTAAGTCTGCTCTTCCTCAGCTGAGAGGCCGCTTGCTCCAGGAGAAGGGCCCCTGGTGCTAGGAGGTGCTCGGCTCACTCCCTTCTCCTGGTCCCCCAACCCCCCATGGCTCTTCTCCCTGTGAGGCTCCCGCAGGTCAGCAGCAGAAACCTGCAGGGCAGCAGCAGGATCTGAGTATTCCATGTGTTTCACAGGGGGCCAGCACACTGCTGGTCAAACGGCTGCACCTCCAGCTGCCCACCGGCTTGCTGAAGACCTGGGAGTCTCCCCCACCAGCACACCACCATTTCCCGGCTTCCTGCCCTGAGAGGCTCCAGGCAGGTATCCAGATACCGGCCCACACATCCCAGTTCTGCCCACATCCCCCAAAGCAGCTGCCTGATGGTTGGCCCTTGGCCTGGCCCTATGGTCCATGCTGGGTCTTGAAGTAGGCCCAGGTATTCAGACAGGGGATTCTGGGGTCCCAGGAACCTAGAGTGCGGGGTCCACCTGGGCACAATCGTCGTTCCCAGACTCCTCACTAGGAGGGATGCAGAGGGTCAGAGCAGGGCCTCTGAAAGGCAGGGCCCAGGGCTGGAGACTCTTGCCCTGGTCTCAGCACTGGGTGGGGAGCCAGGGGAGAAGTCAGGTCCTGTGTCTTTATTTCCACGTGAGAGCTGAAGAAAGCCTCCAGCCTCTCCGGACCCAGCTCTTCCCCAGACTCTAATGATTTCATTTCTGAGCTTCCGCTGGCTCTGGTCCAGGGTCCTAAATCTGAACATCAGCTTCTCTGGGCCTCCCTGTCTGGTGCCAGCACCTCCAGGGACACAGTTATCTTCAGAAATTAACTCTTGGACTCTCTAAACACAAGACCTGGAACCGAGAAACAAATAAGCTAACAAAGACCTTCCATTTCTTTCATCTGTGACCTGCGACCATAAGAACAAGCGAGTCTTAACCAGGCTCGGTGAGACAGTTCCAAATGTCCGTGGCAGGCCAGCCCTCCCTGTTCCCCTCCAGCGGGGTCTATAGTCAGAATCTTTAAAGAAAATAAGTGAATTGGGAAATTGAAGAAGACAGAGCATTCCTGACCTCGTGTAGGCAAGAGCTGGCCTGAGTCTGTGACTCCACAGGGCTCGGGGACAGCTCTGGGGTCCAGATAAGACCTGGGGACAGGAGCGGAGCTGGAGCAGGAGGGAGGTGGCCTCAGCCACAAGTGAGTTTTGCCAGGTGCCATGGGGTGAGCCCAGTTTCCACCTACATCAGTAGTAGAAGGAAAGCTCCTTTCCAAAGCCCCCAATTTTGGAACCTGACATAGTGCTACTCACTATATTTTCCAAGGAAGGACTTTTGAAGAACACATGTCCCCTCCATTGTTCATCGGGTGGACAGGTGCTTATTGAGGGCCTGCTCTATGCAGGTGTTCCTTCACACCCTGGACACAGCTGAGAACATGAGGAATACAACCCAGCCCTCCTGGGGAGGGTCACACAATGGGCCAAACAGGAAATAACAATAGGTGACATGGGTAAGACCAGGGGAAAAGGCAGGTCTCGGGAGGGGGACAGGGCACTGGGGCCTGGCCAGAGGGCCATAATTTTCCAGAAGGTGGTCAGTGGAGGTGTCCCTGAGGAGCCATCTGAATGAAGTCTGGGAGGGGCTGGGAGTGGGTGGGCGGAGCCCTGCAGAGGGAAGAGCAAGCAGGAGGCCCTGGGCTCCCTCGACCTTGAAAGATAAAAACAGGTAAAACAAAATCAGAAAAATAATCACAGAATAAAGCCAGTCCTTCTCAGGGGAGGGGCTGGTGGTCTCTCATGGGGAGGTGGGAGCAGGTGCACCGTTATCCTCCGTACCCACAGGGCTCCAGGACCCTCCCATGCACACCCACTCCTGTGGCCGTCCAGCCCTGAGGTACAAGGGCCTGGTGTCCGCCTGTGACCTGTGCTCCACCTCCCGTGCCCTTCAAATCACATCCAGCTCATGTCTGGTACCCAAGTGATGTAGATGCTGTGCCAAGAGCCGAGGGGGCTCCTAGGGAATGGGCAGGGGAAAGGTGCCTCCGCTCAGCACAGAGCAGTTTTGCTTTTTCAGATGGTTTTAGTCCACGGTGTTTGGAATCTGCAGATCAGAGCAGCAGGCCCACAGGCCGAAGGCCACCCGGGTGGCCGTGTGAATGCTCATTGTTCTAACCTGCACAAGGGTGAGAACCTGTTCGCAGCAGCGGTGTTGTCTGCAGTTGGCACGTGGCGATTTATCCTCACGGAGTCTGAGCCTCGGCGCTGGGTGGGGGCGCCTTGCCTGTGGTCACATGCCAGGGTTTGCTCAGGTCCGGCAGGGCCTTCGCCCTCACCCACCGGCCACACTGGCTGGCTGCCGCCACGCCTCCCTCAGCCCAGGTCCCCCATGCCTCTGACTGGGCCTGGTCCCCTCCTTCTTTTCTTCCCCGTTCTGCAGGCTCAGGAGGCCGGGGTGTGAACAGCAACTGGACGGGCAGGAAGCGGGAAGCTCCCTGGTGCCCCGCCTGCTGGGGCCTTGTGTTGGCATCTGCCTGTTCGGGAAGCCCAGTCACGCTGCCTGGGTGTGGCCGGGAAGGTGGCATTGCTTCATGCCGGTTCCTGAGTGAGCACTTCAGAGCCTCCTGCCCAGGCCCAGCCCTGGGCCGCCTTGGCAAGGCTCTCACCGCAGAGCCCAGGTTGAAAGTGGGCCAGAGCTGGGTCCCTCACTCACTCGCTCACATCTTCCTCCACCAAGCCTGCCCAGCCTCCTTCACTCGGGGAGCTCTGTCTGAGGGTCTCTCACACGCCCAGTGCTGTGCGTGGCCCCTGCCTTCTGACTTCAGAAGGCATTACGTCAGAGCATGATATGGGAAGTGTCTTTGGGGTGGATTTGTTCAGATTGGAGGGGACCACGGAGGTTTCCAGAGAAGGTGAGATTCAGGCGGGGCTATGCAGAGTGTGGGGTGGGAAAGGGCCCAGGCAGGTCACCTGAGCAGAGGCAGGCAGCCGGACAGGGGCGTGTGCTGGGAGCCGAGAGAGGACCCTCTGGAATGGAAGCAGAATGGAAAACCTGTTCCCCCTCTGGTCCCTGAGTGGCTGTGAGCCACTATGACCCTCAATTGTCATCCTGCAAACCAAGTTTAATGATCCACTTCTTGCTTGTCTTCTTGGGAATTTGTGAAGATCAAAGGGACAATGGAGACTTTGCTCTGCAGAGAGGTGACCCGCCTCCTCTAGCAGAGCCTCTCCCGTGTGTGCCCACAGTCTCCAGTTCAGCCTGTCCTGGAGGGTGAGAAGGACCCTGGTTTCCATGGTCTCCTCAGGGCTGGCCTTTGGCCACACCTCACCTGGCCCTGGCGTACTTGTGGAGGTCAAGGCGTGTCCTGCTCGTTTGCATTCCTGGGCCCCGTGGACACAGGGCCGGTGCACCAGGAGGTGGTCAGAGCACTGATGGTGGAGTCTTCCCGACCCTCGTGCTCAGGCGCATATTCCTATGACCCCCAGCTAATCAGCTCTGCCTCTGGCTGGTTCCCCTGGTGAGTGGCAGTGACACAGGCTGTGGTGAACACCAGGAGCAGCAGTCCCTGCAGAGCTGCTTCTGACCTTCCTGAAGGTTGTCCCTGCCGATCAGGACCCTGCTGTTCCAGCCTTCAAGACTGAGGGGGCCAGGGGCACCTGGTGGGCGGCTACCCCCATTCACACTCCCTCACCCTCAGTAGGCTTTACCAACATCTTCCAAGTGCCCAGCATAGTGCTGAGGGCTTTGTTGTTGCAAAATATTTATAAGTTTCTAACCTCAGCAGTGAACTTCTAAGCAAATTTAAGTTAGCAGTCAATGTACGATGCTGTGGGCCCAGAAAAGTCAGTAGTAGCAGGCTGAGCTCAGAGGGAGAAAAAGAAGCTGGGAGGAGGGGTGGAGGTGGGGACTGGGGGTGTGGGGAGAAGGGGTGTTGAGGGCTAGGGGTGGTGGGGCGAACATGAGGGAGACCTCCCAGAGGAATGTGGTGGGTGTGGAGGAGACACTGTGTTCCAGGTGGAGGGAACCCCAGGAGTGAAGGCAAGCAGGCAGGATCCACCCTCCACCAGACCTGCTTGGCTGGCAGGGGAGTTGGGGGGAGGGCCGGAGGCAGAGTGCTTCCGGCAGCCTGGGGTTCCAGGGTGGTGCCAGGGTGAGGCTATCCCAGGGCTCAAGGCCAGGCTCTGCAGGAGAGCCGGAAGGTGGGGTGGTGGGAGGGCCTTTGTGACCCCGCCCCTCCCTGCAGGCCTCCTGGATAGGACACAGCAGGGGAAGAAAACAGCGCCCCCCCACCTCAAGTAGTCAGTAAGTTTCTGGAAACATGTAAAATTGACATAAGGACCAGGTGCTCTCGACTGCCACTCCAGCCCTGGGATCCCGAGACTCTGATTGTTGATGGCAGACCCTGGGCCAGGCCACCCTACCATGCCCACTCCTGCCAGCTGTGAGGTTGGCCCATGTGGCCATGTTTGCCAGGTGACACTCTCCTCTGGCCCACTGGGTTTTGGGGGATACCTGACCCTGGAGGAGCACCCCCCCCAAGCCAATCAGATGGATCCTTCCAAGTGCCCTTTCACCCATGTCGCCTTGCGAAGTAGGTTCTGTCAGCGTCCAGGGCTCTACAGATGAGAACGCCGAGGTTCAGTGAGGGCACGTATTTGTCAGATCATGGTCATGACACAAATCAATTCTTCAAGGAAAAAAACAAAATAAAAAATTTAAAAAATATATATAACCTAGTCTATATTTACACTTACATAAACTACCAACTAGAAGATATGTGTGGGAGAAACAGCATTAGGCTATTCCTCCACATGCTGCAGACCACGCGCTGAAGTTCTGGTAGGAAATTTCAAATTCTGTTAATTCTGGAGTGAAGCATGGAATTGGCACAACAAAGAAAGGATTTAAGAAGTGCGGATAGCATGAGTGTTGGATGCTAAAAAGGACTCCATTGAGATCTTCTGAGCTTTCAGCAGGAGCCTCTTATCAATAATGCGGACACACTGTACACTTTCAGTGGGGACAGAGGATGCCGGGGTGGAATTCGCGGCTGCCATGTGGCGGTTACAATGTTGCTCGGCTGGCACACGCAGTAACAAGGTTTCATAGACTGGGCTGCCTGGGTCTTTGTTACCCATGGGAGGTGGCGGGAGGGCAGCAGAGCTGCGCCCTGCACACTGATCTCCCAGGCGGGCTGCAGTTCTGGGGAGCCAGACCGGGACTGGAGCCGGTGACCTTAGGGAAGCAGGACAGAGGCGGGAGCCTCAGGCGGGGGTGGAGAGATGGACTCCCCTGACCCCGGCGCACTTCCGCCAGGCAGCGGAGTCTGTGGGATTGCTCTGCACCTTTTTCCTCTTGTGTGAACTTTTCTGAGTTCAAGGTCGCCCCAGCACCCATGTGATGCCTGGCGAAGACCTCAGTGCTGCAAAGCTGCCCTATTAAAGCCTGTCCTGGGGTGTGGAGCCCGCTCTACACCCTCTACTATGCAAGAAATGCTATGTTACTTTTTTTCCTTGAAGGCTCATTAAATCTTACCCCAGTCCATTCTCCTTGACCGGACTGGAATTTCCATCTCAGCTGTTCCATGAGATGAGATGAAACAAGAAGAGGGATGCTCTTCTTTACGGCAAAGTCCCATCTGTCTGGGTCTTCAGTCTAATCCTGAGCCATGACCCCTGTGGACTTCTTGCATGGTTGTCCCTCCTTCATGGTTTCCTGCAGGTGGTGTCTCATGCTGCATGCCGGGATGTGGCCTCCCTGAGTTGGACACGGCCACCTCCAGTCCTGGGGAGTCTCCCCCTGTCTCACCAGGCTCAAAGGCAGGTGGCTTTCTCTCTCCCCTATGGCGTAATAGCCCCAAGTTCCAGCTTTCAAAATCCCAGGTGGGGAGCAGCGTGCCCCTGAGTGCCTCCTGGGTGGCTTGGGGCTGGCCGGCTGTCGCAGTGCAGGAAGCAAGGGTGCTGCGGGCTGTATGTTCATCTCGAGGTGAGTTGGGATGCAGCCCTTTTGTAAGCTGAGGAGCATCTTTTTAAAATCTGTTTTAATGCCCAACGAAGCAGAGACCCTGTTTTGGGGACTTACCCAACCTCTTCTGGCTTATGAGTGGCAGAGCCCAGTAGGAACTGAATCCTGGTCTGAGTCCAGACACCACAGATTTACACACACCACTGCCAGCCCACATCCAAACACACACGCACACACACACGCACACACACACACAGCCTCACATACTTACACACTCACATTCACTCAGACTCTCATGTTTGTGCGCACACACACACAGGGGGGTGGGCCTGGGGGTCAGGATATATAGGAAATTAGGGTGTGGCTGGTCTGGAAAGAGGGAGAAGGTGTGACTGGCCAAGAGGTCACACAGCACCCCTCTGGCCCCAAGTGCAGGCAGCAGGGCAGGCTGAATCTAGGTGCCCTGGCCTCTTTGACCGTTGGGCTCCTCTTGTGCTCTGTGATGCCCTTTCCTCAGGGTTCAAGGCCTGCTTCCTCTCCTAGAAGCACTCTCGCTCCTCACCGCAGTCCTAGATGATTGGGGTCGTGTTATGGTTTGGATGTGAGGTGTCCCCCAAAGCTCCCATGTGAGACAATGCAGGAAGGTTCAGAGGAGAAATGGTTGGGTTGTAAGAGTCCTAACTCATGGGATTAATTGAAGGGATACGTGTGGCTGGAGGAGGTGGGAATGGGGGCATGGCTGTGGGGTGTATATTTTGTACCTGGAGAGTGGAGTCTCTCTCTGCTTCCTGATCACCATGATGTGAGCTGCTTCCCTCTGCCACCCTCTCCCGCCATGATGTTTAGCCTCACCTGGAGCCTGAGGAATGGAGTTAAGACCTCTGAAACCCTCAAATAAACTCTTCCTGCTTTACAGTTGGGAGGGTTGAGTCATTCAGTCACAGCGGTGACAAAGCTGACTAAAACAGGTGGCAAAGGACCAAGCACGGCAGAGCTGTGCCTCCTCCTCTGACCAGCAGCCCACAGGCTCTGACTGCTCTGTGGAGCCCTTTCCAGGTTCTCCGCGCCCAAGCTCATTCTCCAAGTCCTCGCCGCTCTGCTGACGGTGCAGCCCGTTCATTTCCCTGCATTGTGTGCACGGGCTACTTCTGTCATTTTGTATTCAGTTTCACAGACATAAAATGTTATAAATGGGAATTTCTGCAAGCATTTTAGTGTTTCAGACGTGGCCTTGGTTTAGAAGTTGTGAAGACCAGTCCTGTGCCCCCAAACTGGCCCATCTGCAGTATTATACATTCATGCATTTCAAAGCTATTTATTGCATGAGCACCTACCACGAGAAGGTCACAGTGACAACAGTTAGGTACCAACAGGCAAGCGTCCTGTACCCAAGGAGATGGCAGGGGAGAGATGAGAAGCAAGCTCGTGGGGAAGGAATAAGAGAGACGGTCTCAGGTGGTGGCATGTCAGAGAGACCGCACAGAAGAACTGAAAGCAGGGACCCTCCAAACCCTGGGACACAAATGCTCTCCGCGGCACTGCTCACAGGCGCCAAGAGGTAAAATAACCTTCAACAGACCAACCAACAAAACGAGGCACACACATAGGTAAATCGTATTCAGCCTTAAAAAAGGAGGAACTGGGACCCAGGGCACAACAGGGACGAACCTTGAGGACATCGTTAGGTGAAACACACCAGCCACAGCAGAACGGAGGCCCCATGACCCCACCAGCATGTGGCAGCCAGAGTGGTCAGTCCAGGACAGAGGTAGAGCAGAAGTCACCAGAGGCTGGGGCCCTGGGGTCGGAGGGGGTCTCTCTGGGATGAGGGGAGTCTAGAGATGAGCAGGGTGACGACCATGTGGCTGGACCTCATGCACTGAAGTGGACATTAGAAAGAGGTTAAATGGGGAATTTCACGTGTGTATATTTAACCAAAAGAAAAGTGTAGATGAACTGTTTTGAAGAGGCTAGGTGGCAGGAGATGGCTGGCAGAGCGGTGGGCGCTCATTTCCCTGACAGGGCTGGGGAAAGCCACAGAGATGGACCCTGCTAGAGTGACCGAGATGGTGGAGGCACAGTGTGTGGTGTCTGAGTGGACGGAGATGAGGTGGGACAACTGGGCAGGGGACCCAGCACATGGGGACTTGCAGGGATTGCAACTTATACCAGGACCAGTGACAGACTGAAAGGACTGTGGCCCTGGGCATGACCTCACAGACTCATAGCTCTGGAGCTGGCCCAGGCCACCTGGGGTGGAGAGGCCAGGGTGAGACCCCAAACTGAGGACACTGTGAAGCGGCCACCTTGCAGTCCAGATGAGGGGTGGGTGAGCTCTGTCCCCGCCCATGTCTCAGCCTGCTTGCCCACAAAACCCCCGCTGTCCCCACATCATCAGGCCAGCGGTCACAAGTTGGGAAAGGAACATGAGGAAATCAGAGTGTTGAAATCCACTGGTGCCTGGGTCCTAGGCGCTGACTGTGGGCACGGGTGTAGCCACTTTGCCCTCTGGACTGAAGCCTGATTGGCTCTGCTGGCCAGAGGAGGCAAGGGTGCAGGTCCCCAGGGTGGAGCGGGGGATTATGACAGCCTGGCCTGCGAGCCAGGCTGGGCCAGCTTGACCCCGCCACCTCTGTGAGCAACTGTCTGCTCTGGACAGAGGGGTTCACCTCTTGCACCTCGGTTTCCTCATCTGCAAGCGGGGTGGACAGCAGCATTCACGTCGCAAGGTTGTCAGGAGGATTGATATGCCAGGGTGTTGCTGTGTCTAGCTCAGGGTAACCTCACAGTAAGGGACAGCTTCACCAACATCATCGTCACCATGACTTTGCAACTCTAGATCCAAAACCTTCCTTCCATCCACTCTGGTGCAGTAGGACCACGAGTTTAGGTCACTTTCACTAATAAGGTTGGCTACTGTGTGGTCAGCTCTCTGTCCTCAGGGACAGAACACCTGAGAGAGTCAACGTGTAAGAAGGAAAGATTTGTTTTGACTTGAGTTTCAAAGGTTTCAGCCCATGGTCACTTGGTTCTGCCACCTTGGGTCTGTGTGGTGACACAGGGCAGGGGAGGTCTGCTGACCTGGTGTCCAGGAAGCAGAGAGCCAGGAAGGGGCCAGGTTCCCATATTGCCCCCAAGCTCATATCCCCAGTGACCTGTGGCCCTCCTGATGCCACCTCTGAAAGGGTTCACCGCCTCCAAACAGAACCACTGGCTGGGCACCACATTTTAACACGCACGCCCTTGGGGGACATTCCAGCTCTGGCTGCTGTTGGCACCCTGTGAGGATCAGGGTGAGGCCAGGATCTTCCCTCCTCCTCCTCTGGCTCCTGCAGTGTGCATCCCCATCACCCTGATCTTGGCTCACAGCACTCAGATGCCTGGAGCTGCCCTCAGTGCCCATGGTCCCTGCTGAGGGGGATCGCCCCTCTTTCAGTCACTGCTGTGTTGGCAGGGGACAGGTTAAGGGTCCCCACTTCCAATACTTCTCCATGATAATTGAAAGCAGGACCTTGGAGAGATGTGCATACCCATGTTCCCAGCATCGTTCACAATGGCCAGGAGGGTGAGGCCACCCAGGTGCCCAGCAGTGGACGAAGAGGAAGCGTGCCCACTCAAACAGGGAACGGGATCAGCCTTAAGGGGAGGGATGCTCCCCCACGAAGACAGATCCACAGAGCCAGAGTGTGGCTGGGTGGTCGCTGCCACCGGGAGAGGCTGTGGAGCTTGAGTCCGGCAAGATGAAGGAGTCCTGCAGGAAGGTGGCGAGCTCCGAGGACTTGCGTGGCACCACCAGGCCGAATGCTTAAAATGGTTCGGTTGGGAAATTTCCTGTTATGCAGAGATTTTTTCTTTCCCCACCATGATTCATTTAGAAAAGGAAAATCTGGACTTCTGGGAAGCGCAGGTGGGTTGTCACCTGGGTCCCATGTAATTGAGACCAACAGTGTTACCAGTCTCAGGGTGGATGACCGGCCTTCTGTGAGACACTCTTGGAAGCCCAGCGCCTGGGCACCATGGGAACGTCACTCTGCGTCCTTCTTACCACATGTGCTGAGGAAGCCGGTGGGGAGGCACGGGAGGCAGCAGGCTTCGAGTTTGTCTGCCTGTTCTAGGCAGGTCCCTGCCCCAGCCCTGGATGCACCCCCAAGGTCAGAGCCAGTGGCCCCCATGTCGACCTCCAAGCGTCTGTCAAAGGAGGTTACTCTCCCTTCCCGATACCCTTCTCCACCTGGCTTTGGGGATGCCGCCTTCCAATGCTCCCCTACCTCCGACCATCGCCATCTGTCTCCATCCCTGGTTTCCCCTTACCGTCCTGCCCAGGGCCCAGCGCTGCTGTCTTCCCCAGGGCTCCTCAGCCAGACTTCACATGCCTGACTGCGAGCCTCCACCCTGGGCCTCTCCCCTGAACCCCTGCCTCCATGTGCCCTTCTTGCTAGGTGCTTCCACAGGGATATCTAGCTCAACATTTAATGACCAAACAAGGAGACCCAGTTTAATACACCCCACAGGCTTTCCATCTCAGGACCTAGCAACTCCACTTCTACTTGTTCAGATAGCAACCTGGAGTCACCCTGAACTTCCTTCCCTCACATTCCACATTCAGTGACCACATCTGTCCAGGCTCCCCATCTGTCCAGCCTCCATGGCTGTCTGGAATCTCCCATCTTCATGTCACTGCCACCTGCTGCTCCACGCCCAGCACCCTGCAGTAGGATCATCGCTGTTGCCTGAGGAGTGGTCTTTCCCCCTCCATTGTAAACTCACCTCTCAACAACTTATTCCCAAAATAGCCACCAGAGTGATCCTTTGAAATAAAGATCAGGTCCTTCTCGAATCAAAAACCCCAATGGCCTCTGCTTTCACAGGTTGGGCTTCTGCAGCTGTGGGGGGGAAGGGCAGCGAAGTTCAGACGCTCCTCCCTGGGAGGCGGGGCTTGCTGGCCAAGTGCAGCAGAACCAACCTGTCCCCACCCGCCCCTTAAGCTAAGATTTTTCCTTCCTCCACTATTGCCAGCTGGCCCTGGCAGTGACATCTGGCGACACTGCACTGATTCCCGGGCTTTTTCTGTGTGTTGCCGTGGAAACGGGCCCCTGGCACCCCAGAAAAACATGTTCATTCCTGCACCCAATTGCCTTCATAGGGGCCCAGAACACCCACCCACGTGCACACACAGTGACCTCAGGGCAAATGGTCCCAACTGCCCAGTGACGCCAGATGAGAGTGAGCGAGTCACACGGCAGGCACTTGAGACTCACATGGGCCCGCTGTGTGGCTCACAGAGGGTGGGGGATGACCTTGACTCACAGTGCACCGCGGGGGGGCAGGAGGTGCTCCCAGCTCTCCCAGCTTCCAGCCAGGAGGCAGGACCAGGAGTGAAATCCAACCTTGGTTCTAGGTCTGCTCAGGGGAGAGGGAAGGTCAATGCCTCGCTCTAGGTAAGAACCCTTGCCATGATTCCTTCCCAGCAGCCTGCCACTTCCCACAGCCTGGGCACCTCCATGGCTGGGCTGATGGGGGCCTGACTGGCCTCAGGGGCCTCCGCGTCCCATGATTTTCCAGGGAGGCCTGCAAGGTCACGGAGGGCCCTGTGTACTGGAGCAAGCAGAGCTGCAGGGAAATTCCTGGCTTGGGGTTTACAGCTGAGCTCCATCCATGTGTGCAAAACACAAGTACACACTTCACACATGCACACACACATGCATGTCTCGTCTCGACCTGCAGAGATCATCCGACATCCGACACGCCACACACAGACAGCCCAGCCCACACCACTTTCTTCTATTCCACACACCTGCCAGGCACAGATGTGCGTGTACAGAGGATTCACACAGCAACAGCCCCTTTGCCATGGGGAGTTTGCAGAGATGCTAGAAACCAAAATAAACCATGAGGGCCTTTGCAAGGTGAGGGGCCGCTCCACCACACGGGGATTGCAGAGTGGGGACCCATCTGCTTTCCAGCCCTGAGCCCCACACCCGCTCGAGGTCCCGATGCCTGCAGTGTGGAAGCAGGTCTCAGGGAGAGGTCTGTACAGGAGTTCACAGCGGCCAGAGGTGGAAGCACCCGAGAATCCATCCGTGGATGAATGGATGAATGAATGGTTCGTACGCACCATCCTTAAAAAGAATGTGTGCCCCTCCTTTTCCACTTGTGGCTGGAAACCTCCAGCGGACCTCTTGGAGCCCTCAGCTATGTACCTGGAGTCTGGGGGACACACAGGGCTGGGGATTGCGCCCATCCAAGAGGTCTCACGACAGGAAGAGGCTGGGCTGGCCAGCTGCTTGGCCATCCATGGGAGAAGGGAACACTGAGGTGGCCATGGCCAGCGCTCCAGTGTGACTGGGGCAGAGAGCACAGGAGCATCTTCCCTGCAAGTGCTGATCACACACAGGGAGACCTGGTGGGAAACTTTACCCCAAAAGGCCATCCAGGTGCAAGGAATTCCCGAGGTCCACAAGGGTGGAGCAGCTGCCTACCAGACAGCAGCGACGACCCTACCTTGTAGGAATTGCCTTTGGGAGGTCCCCAGTGGAAGGGTCTCTGAGAACCCAAAGTATCCACAACAGTCAGCCTTGAACCTCTGCTTAGCGGAACAACCCCAGGACCATGGTGCCAGGGAGATCAGCTCCCCAGACCCCCTCCACGTGACCCAGAGGAGCCCAGGAGACCTAAGGAGTGGGAGGGGAGAGCCCCTTCTCGTTCCCAGGTGGGATCTCCTCCCCCAGCCCCCAGGGCAAGGTGGTCCAGCCGAGGGGACTTTCTGTCCTTTGAGGACACTTGGCAGTTTCTCCAGCCACAGACTGAGTTTTGATTATGGAAATGAGGTGGCCCTTGAGGAGCAGAGGAACTGGGAAGGAGTGTCTGGGTTCCTATCTCTCAAAAATTTCATCCACTGGGCAGGGAGAAAGCCGTCCTGCTGGCGTTTCGCAAGGACAGTCATTTCAAAGCATAAATTTTCATGTGACCTGGGAGCTAAAACATTCTGCGGTTCTCTGAAGGGCGACTCCTGTGGCAGAGAGCCTGGCAGAAGGACCCACAGTGACTTCAGTCCCAGCCCTCACTCATGGCACCTCTAGAACTTCCTTTCCTGTGATAGGGTGGACGGTGAATTGATTTCTTCACCTGCAGCACCCGCACATGCAGGTACACGCACGTGCTCACACACACACACACACACACACACACACACACACACGCACACACACGCACACACACGCACACACGCTATTATTATTTGGTTTTGTTGCAAATTGACCACAGCCAACTCAGGAAAGAGGATTCCAGGAACCACAATAAAAGTATCTATTTGTTTCTTTTAGATTGGGAATTAGAAAACAGCACATTCAAGGCCCCAGGTTATGATGACTTATTTTTCAGAATTTGATAATTTTGGACAGAAAAACTGCAGGACAAGCTTGGGCCACATGTTAGGTGAGCACTGAAGTCTCTGGTGTCCACTGCCTCTGAGCTGTGTGACTTTCTTGTGGCTCTACCTACGAATGTACCTTTTGAAGACTCTGTATAAAGTGGGTTAATAATTCATGTGTAGAGGACCGTCGTGGAGGTTAAATGCACAACCAACGCTCGCCCGACCTTCGAGCCCAGCCCACGGGTTTTGCAGCTGTCTTCACAGGTACCAATGGGAGGGAGATTCCCTGCTGCCAACTGTGTTGCTTAGTTTTCCAACGTCACCGCCCTAGACTGCAGGGAAGGGACTTCAGACTCACTGGTTTTATTTTCTTTGCTGACAAGAGCTCTTTCTTACTCTCTGATCTTTCATTCTGTAGCCCTTTGTTCTCAGGAATGAAAAAATTCGCCGTCTCTTTCTGAAGGAATTATGGTTCTCCTTGTTCCTGGCAGTGTCCTTCTGTTCCCAGCACTGTCTCAATCACCTCTGGGTTTCTTTTTATCTGCTTTCTTGTTCCAGAGGCTTCGTCTGGTTGCCTAGAGACTTTGGCTGGGGTTCCTATTTAAGCCTGGGAGGCTGCTTGGGAGCCTGTGGTGGGGCTTGCTGACTGGTGGGCTTCGCTGTTGGGGACATGGCTGAACTGGCTTTGCCTTAGGCTACCAGCTTCCCCGGAAAGAGTGCTCCAGTCTACTGCCTGGGTTGTCACCCTGGCGGCCAGTGTGGCTTCACTATTCAATATAAAATTTTTGCTAAAAATTTCTATAAAATAAAGTCTTCTGCCCCTATCCTGACGATTATCTAATTCATCTTTCCCCAAAGAAAAGCATCTAGTATTAAAGGAGGAACATTTGCCTGAATTCACTGGTTGGTGTGATGTTGATGGTGGTGGTGGTGGTGGTGGTGGTGATGGTGGTGGTGGTGGTG
>JAJEJO010000314.1:424706-452463 GCA_020662805.1 Glaucomys volans | reverse complement strand
TGGTGGTGATGGTGGTGGTGGTTGCCATGGTGATGGTGATGGTGATGGTGGTGGTGGAGGTGGTGGTGGTGATGGTGATGGAGATAATGGGGTTGGTAGAAGTGACAGTGACCCTGGTGGCCGTGGTGATGTGATGGTCGTGGTGGTGCTGATGGCAGTGGAGCCTGGGTGCAGGAGCTGACATCGCCTGACGCTTCAGCCTTTCCTGCTGCCTTCAGCCCCGTTCCTCAGCCCAGCGCAGAGCTAACTGGCATCTGCCTCCAGCTCCCGAGGTGCCTAAGCCTCTGGCGTCCCCCTCAAAGGCTCTCCCAGTTGATGAGGAGGTAACCCCTGGCCCCTCTGCCGCCTTCTAAGAGTCACTGAGTACGTCAGCTCCTGTTCCCTTGGCTTTTGTGAACTTGTGCCTCTCTTTATTCCATTGTCCCTTTAGTGGGGTCGAGGAAGACGTACACACATAAAAAATGGAATTAATTTTTCCTCTAAGTGGAAGTTCCCCACTGCCCTTTTAAGACTTCGTTTTCTCTCCTTTTGATCTTATTTTCCACCTTTCGCTACTTACTTTTGATATAAAGATTAGGTTCCATCTCTAAGCACACTGAATGCTCCAAAGTGCAGTGAGACTTCCCAGTTTGTTTGTGTCCCAGCCAAATTCAGACACCGCAGGCCTGTGTTTCTCAGAAAATGAGAGAGACCCAGGCCACTTTGATTCCTGAGTTTTTCAAATAATACTTTTTTTTTTTTTTTAAAAAGGAAGATACACTGAAACAAAAACAAGGAAAATTAAAAGATATTTTAAATATTTGCATTTGCCAAATTCATTCTTTCAAGACTGAAAAAAATTACAAAGCAATATAATTATGCCCTATTCACAAGATAATTACAGGATTTATTAAAAGTATTAGTTCATAACATATAGGCAGAGCGGCACAGGGATGATATGTGGGGTAAAACAGTGTGACAGGTGTCCTCTCTCATTTTTATTTCAGAGACAGCACCAGCCCCCTGAGTCTAGCGATTTCCACGGACAGACTTCCACCCACCTGTCTATGCCTCTGCTCCACCAGCACGCCACTCCTGCCACCAGATGAGACCTGGAACATGGGCCAGGCAGTGTCCCCCACAGGCACTGATGCAGAGGGGCGGGCGAGCAGGTGACCTGGCCGCGTGCTGAGCTGCAGCAGCTGCCTTGCTCCACAGGCCCTGTGACCATGTCCCTGGAACTGCATGTCCCCCAGTCCTGACCAGGAGACAGGAAAGGGGTTAGCTGACCAACAGGGTTTGCCTCCCTTTATGATACTCAGACTTCCAGAACTCCGCCCCAAGGAACTGGGTGGAGTCCTCTCTGTTTCATTCCCTTAAAGAAATATAAAACGGGGCTGGGAGGGTGACCGGCCACATCTTACCCCTAACCCGTTCAAACGAATGATCCAGTTTTGGTTTTCCATGTTTTGTTCTATCAGGGTGCACCACCGCATGCAGGTGTGCAAGCACACACAGGTTCCGCTCTACGTGAACGACATGTGCACTCTGAGGTCAGACGGACGTGGGTTCAAATCCCCTCTCTGCCTCTCCTTAACAAATACTTTGGCTCTGTGACAACTTCTCTGCACCCCAGTTTTCATCTTTACAAAGGTACAATAGTCTCATCAATTTCACAGGATGATTTCAGAATAAAATTAAGTGAAGTAATACATTATAATATCACTGGCTGGAAGTGCCGCTCACGGTGCCTTCAGCGATGTAGGGGTTTGGTAGACAGCAGGCGGATTATGGCCATTGGTTCTTTCATTCAACCAACATTTAATAAGTGTTTATGAAGTGCCAGGTCGCAGGGGGCAGACAGAGCACCTGTCTTCCCTGAACGCATCACTCAGGGCGAGAGGTGGAGGTGCACACAGGCAGTGGCATGTCATGTGGCCAGGACTTCTCTCCCCATGTGCAGCCATGCTGAGGACAGAGGGGACTGCATGGAGGCTGGACAGGAGGGGCCAGGCAGACGAGGCGTGGTTAGGGGAGCCCGGGGTCGGGAGAACTTGCAAGACAGTTTGACATTCTGCCTTGTCACCGAGCATCAAATTACAAGCACTTACAGTGCTGCGACACAATCTTCCCGTCATTTTTAATGACTGCATAATATTACACTGCTTCAGAATCCTGCGTTCCGTCCCCGTCCCTTGCCAATTTGGAGCTATTACAGATATCACTACGATGCACACGCATGTGACAGATTCTCCTCTGGGGATCATTTCTGTAGGATGAATTCTAGGTCACAGCTCTGGTGACTCACTGCCACGTTGTCGTCGAAAGCTGCCCACGAGGAATACGATGATTTTACCTGTTTCTCAGAACTTCTGCCTGTCCTGGGTTCCACTTCTTTGACGAGCTGTTCTGTGGGCGTCTCGAGGCTACCAGGGCAGTGGAGGGCCGCACGTTCTGACTCAGACACGGGTACGGAAGGGGTCCATCTCACAGTGGGTTCATCCCTTCAGTCCTTCTGAAGGGCAGGAGGACCGGGAGCCAGGCTGTGACACTGATTACTTTCCACCTCTCTTCCAAGGCTGACTAAATGGATAATTAACCTCGTGACAGTTACCATGGAATGTAGTTAACCGGGGAAACACTGTCATTTCCAACCCCAACCTCTTTTTTTAGGAAGGTGGTAAACTGTTAAAAGGGGACCCTTTACTCTTCCACAAGCTCTTTGAAAGGTTTGGAAAAGCACTTAAAACCAGAACAGTACCTGTAGGTGCTCCATTATCAACTGACAAGCTGCTCTTTGCCTGTGACCTATCCTCTTAGTCCATTTTCTCTTGCTATAACAAAGCACCTGAGACCAGGTCATTCATGAAGAATAGAAATTAGTTGGGCTCACAGTGTTTGTTGCAGGCTGGGAAGTCCAAGGGCATGGTGCTGGCCTTTGTCGGCATCTGGTGAGGGCCTTTCTGCTGCATCACAACATGGCGGAGGGCAGCAGCAGGAGGGCCTCTCTTTCTCTTCTTATAAAGCCACTACCGCCATCCTGGGGCTCCACCCTCACAACCTCATCTAATATTAATTACTTCCCAAAGGCCCCACCTCCAAATACCTTTCACAGGAGTTGAGAGACTCAGTTTCCACCTCATGAACTTGGGGGACATATTTGAACCATTGCATCTGTCCACTGTGCCCTCGGGGAGGGGACAAGGTGAAGGTCACCTCAGGACCAAGGGGAAGATTCAGCTTAGAGGAAGTCCTATGGCAAAAGGAGGCAGGAGGGAAGCCTGCCCTTTCTGTGCCCCTGAGGTGGATCCTTGGAGGGGACGCTGTGGTAAAATGAAAAGACTGACCACACAGGAAGCTGGTTTCTCCAGCTCAGGGAGGAACCCTGGGGACGGCCTGGCAGAAGCATCCAGGAGGCTCCCGAGCAAGTAGAACAGGCAGGGTGGAGGGCCCGGGGCACACTCCCTGGGTATGGCAGGAAGGCTGCTGCTGAAGCAGAATCCTGCACACCGCGTGTCCAGCCGGCAGAAGGAAGCAGCTGGATAAGTGAGCCCAGGTGGTCTGCAGTGTGTGAAGTGTCTGCACTTTCCCAGGGACCCCAGCAAGGGACCCTGAGTCACTAAGAGGGGCTAGTGTGAGTAGACTTAGAACCAGAGGCAAATAACTAATTAGTTAATGGACTTCAGCAATGGGAGGCCACACCTTGCCCCAAAGACCAGTGGAGATGGTCATCCTCGGCAGACACCAGGCTGGACCTGACAGCCCACAGCAGGGTGGGATTCCAGGAACCACACAGCAGACTCATGATCTTCCTGGCTCCAATTGCTACCTCAAGCCACCCACACTGGGAGAAGATGCCTGCCCAGTCCATTTACCATTGCTATAAGGAAACATCTGATGCTAGGTACTTTTCAAAGAAAGGTTTATTTAGCTCACAATTTGGGAGGACACGATGCTGGCTCTAGTGATGTCCCCTGCGGCTGTGTCACTGCATGGAGACTGGGACCATGACAGAAGGACATAAAGGGGAATCTGACATTCAGACAAGATGACAGAGAGCAGGAAGGGACCCTTTCATAACTCGCTGTCATGAGATTCCAGGCTTCAAGGAGAGTCACTTCCGTTCCTTCAGAGGGTACTCCCCCCAGGGACCTGAACCTCCCAGTGGAACCCTCCCCCTAGAGCTCCCACCCACCCTCTCCACTATCTGTGCCTCCGTCCAACCAGGGCAACCTCCAACCTCCACATCACAGAGCAAAAGAATTTGGAATTCCCGGGGAATTCTGGGAAGGAGGGGGAAGCACAGAGGTGGGAAGGAGATGGCAGGGTGACAGGAGGCTGCACCCTGAGACATCTCCCCTGGCCCACTCCTGGATTCTGCGAAGCCGACAGACGCTGTATAACTTGTGGAACAGAAAGAGGAGGCTCGCATCCAGCCTTCTGCCTCGGTCTCCAGGGATTTTTCACCAGCTCCCTCCTCATCTCTAAGCAGCACAAGAGAATACACTCCCAGATCATTCTAGACGAGGAAACGCCTGTAAAACCGACAGGGCTGACCCTCCCCAGGAATCCAGGTGTCAGCCATGACAGTGACGATGCTCATGGAGGCTGCTGCTGATGGTCACCCCCAGGATGGCAGAGAGGATGTCCTGCTCACAGAGCCCTGCCAGCCTCAGGGGCAAGTCACATGGGTCGGAGCCAATCAGAGTGAGTGTTTTCCCACATCCCTGAGGCCATGTGACCCAGTTTGGACCAATAAAGGTTAAGAGGAAGCCTGCTGTGGGGGTTCAGGGCCAGCTTTTGCTTATCCCAATTAAAAGCAAAACAAAGCAAACAACCAAATAAAAATCGACCTCCGTCACACCATCTTCTCTCCTTCATCCTGCCTGGAAAGCAGATGTGATGTCTGGTGCTGCAGGGGCATAATGTGATTAGGAGGCTAAGGGAATTGGAATCTCTGACCTTGGCATTATAATTAAGCTGTTGAACGAAGACTATCAGCTTCTCTCTCTGGATTCTTGTTAGGAATAAAGAGAATAAACTGCTGAGTCACGTTTTCAGCTCCTTGCAGCCAAAGACATTCCTAACAGATACAGCGGTGATCTGTCCTGAGGAGTAGAGAAGCCCAGTCGACATCAGTTTGCTCGGATATCTGGCTCTATGAAATCGTCGTTCCTAACCACTGAGGTATGAGAATATCCTCACCCCTAAAAATGTGGGTGCAGGGAAACCACCCCACTTTGCCCTATAGGTCAGCAGATAGGAGAGTGAGGTCAGGCTGGTCTCCCAAACAATCAAATGAAATCAGACATCAATGATGAAGAAGTGGTTCCAGGAGGAAAGGGGGCCAGGACCCTCATTCACACCACCCTGCAGATCCCAACCCCCTGCCTCCCCAAGAAGCCCCGCACCTCCCTACCTCCCTCCCAGGGATCCCTTGGCTCCACTCGCCTTCCTCCAGACTCTTCCTGGTTTTTGCATCTCCTCAAGCACCAAACTGACTGTTCCATGAGCTCCTTGAGGGTGAGAATTGAATCCCGGTTATCTTTGTAGCCCCAGTGTCCTCTCTGGGGCCTGGCACAGAGCAGTACCCAATCTAGGACGGATGTCTGAGTGGATGAGATCAGGGCTGTGATCTAAAGCCAACGTCTCCGATCATAACTCTGAGGACAGGAGAGAGCTGCACAGCCAGGTGGTCACCCCCAGCTGCCATGTGGCCCAGCCCATGCGGCATCCTCCTCTGTGGTGTGGGTAGTTACAGTGCCTCCATGGGACCCTCGGGCTGTCAGTTAAACTCCTCCACCTGCAGTGTCGGAGTCGTCCGTCTCAGCTGGGGCCTGGGACCAGGCCTTTCTAGTCAGCTGCTTCTGCTTGCAGAGGCCCCTTGGCCTGATCAATCACTCAGGAGGCCACAGGGCAGGCTGCACTTGGCAGAAGACAGAATAAGCAAAGAAGGCAAGGAATAAAGGCAAAACACAACAGAAACCCCTGGGACGATCCAGCCCAGAGCTCACCAGCCTGTTTACTGTGCTGGAATCCACGTATACCCAGAAACGGCTCCATTGCCCCTCGGCTGGCCTCCAAGGACGGTTGTAAAGACTGTGCACTGAACAAGGGTACCTAGCTTCAACTTCAGGGGAAAACGGACTGAAATCCTCAAACAGGCTTCCTTTTCCTAACGTGTATAAAGCCTCTGCCCGCCCAGCCGTAAGAGTGAGAAGCTGGGTAACTCCTCTTGCCTCTGATCCTGAGCAGGCTCAACTCTTTACCCCCAGATGCCACACCAATTATAATCTCCTACATTTGTTGGACCTGAAGTGCTGGAGAAAACCTCATTCTGAATCTGCACTGCCCAAGAGCGTATCCAGTGGAAAGGTGGCTATTGCAAAAGATTTTCCGTACATGTAAAACACCTGCCAGATCGCTGAAACTTCAAACAAGATCCAAACCCATCCATAGCGTTTTATATAGATGACGTGCTGAGATGTTAACATTGTAAATACATTGAATATGCTACTGAAGTTATGTTATTTTCTTCATGTGGCTTCTAGAAAATTCCGAATTCCATATGTAGCTTGAATTCTAGGTGTGGATAGTGCTGAGGCTCTAGAGAGCTGACAGCTTCTTGGAAACCAAAAGTGGTCTTTCTACAAGGCTGTGTGTGTGTGTGTGTGTGTGTGTGTGTGTGTGTGGCTGAGCTGTTGAGGAGGCGGAATGAATCCCGTGGTTGGCCAAATCCAGCCTGAGCGTGATTCTGTGGATACAGAGCGTGATTCAGAGGCTCTGGGAAGGAGCCTGACCTGATTACATTGTTTAAAAAGGCCCTGGGAGCAGAGTAGCAGGACTGGAGGGGCTCAGAAAACCCCAAAGCCCAGAGAGCAGTGGAGAACCAGAGGCCAGGGGCCAGCCCAAGGCCAGCCTCATGGTGACAGTGTGGAGCCAGGCTAGTTGGCGAGAGTTCTAGCGTTTCTATTAACTAGCTGTGTGACCTCAAGCAGGTTACTTAACTTGGCTGTGTCTTAGCTTGTTCATCTGTAGTGGGAACCTACCTTTCCATTGGGTATCTGAGTCAGTTTGGGCTGCAGTAACAAACGGCCACAGGTCAGGTGGCTTATGAACAACAGAAGGTTGTTTTCTGCAGAGCTGGAAGCCTGAGGTCAGGGTGCCAGCCTCTTCCAGGGTACAGACTGCTGATAACGTCCCCACCTGGTGGAAAGAGGGTAGGAGAGCTTGTCGGTGTCCCTTTAAAAGGGCACTAATCCTGCCCCACAGCAGGTGCCCGATAAACGCCAAGCCCCCCACAGGGCAAGTAACTGAGGGCGATTCATCGGCTGTGAAGACCTGACTTTGGCTGGAGTGAGAAAGTCACCCACGTTTGGGGGCAGCTGTGCTCCCGCGGTGGACTCACACCTCCGACTCTCAAGTCAGCGTCCACAGGAAGGTCACTGGCTCGTCCTTGGGCTGGGGCCTGGTGGGCAGGCCCGGCCTGGGGTCTGTTTAGCAAACATCCTGGACTCTTCCGGAGGTTCCTCCACTCGCCAAGCAGTTTTGGTCCAGCCTGTTAAGCTTCTGTGGCTGGGATTGTGCAAGAGGCCGCGTTCCAGGCTGGGCAGGACAAACACACCGCCTTGCTCTGGTCGGAGTCTGCCTGGAATGCAGCCCCTGCAGACCTGCGGAGAGCCCGGGACCGTGCACAGGGAGGCTGGGAAGCAGGACGGGGTTCCAGCCGCTGCAGAATGGCCGCCTGGTGCTTTTTTCTCTGCTCTCTTTCAAGGAGCGGAGCCACGCCTCTATCAGCTGGGAATTCTCTGCCTCAATCTGCTTCACAAATAAATAAAATCCTTTTGGTCCAGGCCTTGCATTGATCTAACACTCGGAAGTTTACAAAAGATTCCCAATTCTACCACAGCCTCAGTTTACGATGGGCTGGGAGATTAGAGCTCAGAGAGGGCAAGGGACTTGCTCAAGGACACACAGTCAGGAAATGGCAAGACCACGGGTTGCAAAGAGTTGTCCTTGTAGGTAGTTCAGAATTTCAGAAGTTTCCTTCTTTGGTCTCTCCCTGGGCCTTTCCTCACCATCCAAGCACAGCTGCAGCTTCTCAACTCCAGCACCCGCCACGCACAGCGCGCTGGGGACAGGGACCAGTGGACTCTACCATTGCGATACACTCCCAGGATAGCCATTTTTAAAATTGGGGTAAAAAGCACACCAGGTGCGCCCTTTGGATGAATCTTCGAGTGTCCAGCACGGGCCTGTGTGACCCATGTTCCAGGCACACTGCTGCACGGCACACCCTGACCTTTCGGCTGGCGTGACCGAAGCTCCTCACCCCTGAGCAGCAGCCTGGGAGCCCCCAGCCCTGGTCACCACCTGTCCCCCTCTGCTGTGTGGGTTGGACCTTCGATCCTCTCAGACATGGAATCCTGCCGCTCTGCCCTTCGGGACTGCCTGCCCCATTTTTAAAGGGACATCGGAGCAGCCGGGTGGGTGGGCAGAGACCTGAGCTGCATCCTAGCCCGGCGCGCATCCTGCCGTCTCTGTGACCTGAGGCGAGTCACTGACCATCCATCGCCAGACTCCGTTCCCTTCTCTGAAGAAGGGGTGTCGAGTCTTACAGAGTGGGTGCTCCCGTGGATGCTTTGAAACCTTCTAGGGGGCATCAACTTCCGGCTCCCTGCTTGGCTCTGCCACTGAGCACCGGGTGCCCCGACCCTGTACCTGGGGGCCCTGCCCCGCCGGCCACCTCCAACGGTGGCCCCAGGGTCCTCCCCAGCGCCTTGGAGCAGCTTCCTGAGCCACCACAGTGAGGCACAGTCCTGGGGAGGACTGGGCACTGTCCCAGAGTGGACAAGGCCCGTGGGGGCAGGTGCCATGTGTTCCTTTCCTAAGTGTCCTGGCTGGTCACCGTTCCTCCTGATTAATTCCCAATTAACACCCAGCAGGGGCTGTTTCTGGCGTGCTCAACCCAGGGCCTCCTGCTTCCACGGCCGCCCCTCAGGGAGGGCCTCGTGCCACCCGGGTACTGACTGCCCACGGTCACTGTGCCCCCTCCGGGTGGAGACCAACCCCCACAGTCTCCAGATGGCCCGCGCCACCGAGATGGGGCCTCCATTTCCTCCTTCAGTCGCCAGAACTCCAGGCTCTGCCTTCGCAGGGCTTGGATCCTTTAGAAGCCATGAACCCAGAAATAAACGCCCGGCCTTGTCTTCCCAAGGGCAAATCTGTGGCATTCGAGGGATTTCCAAGCCAGCCGGGGAATCTCCTGGTGGTGTTAGGAATACACAAAGCCATTCGGGTTCTAATAACATGGTGAGAAAATAGTGTGACTTTAAAGTCTTTATTAGGCCTGGAATGCATTTTCCAAACAGGAATGAGCTGACACAGGCAGAGTGTCAGCTGGAAAAACAAGGTCTGGGTTAGGTGGCCCAGAAAAAGCCCGCTCGGTGCCCAGAGCTCCCATTGACTTCAATTGCTGGTTAGCACAGCCAGCAGAAGCATTGTCCCTCCGTGAATGTGCCATTGGAGATGACCCCACACAGCTAATGGGGGTTTAATAGTGGCTTGCTTGGTCCTGGGTAGAGCCCCGTTGTCATTTTTAGTAAGAAAATTACCCGTCTGTCATTCCCTTTAAACTCCCACAGTAATAATTAGCCAGGCCCAACGAGAACTTGGTTCCCCTTGACCTTGGCTGGATAAAAGCTCAGTGACCCATTAACGACTCTGAAATCATTTACCTCTGGCCAGAGGAGATGCTGCCGCCATACTTGGTAGAAAAGGGCTGTGATTCACGTTTGTCTGTTATTTCACATTTTTCACCGCCCAGGTGACCTTGAAGCCACCGCAAGGTCTCTCAATTAGGGACCAGCAAATCCAGGCTGGTGGACAGCTCTTGCCCACCCTGGCCTCACGGGAGTCCCCAGACCTGTTTACTCACGTTGTCTGAACAGCCTCTGCAAACAACAGAAGAGGTAGGCCGCTCCGGCAGAGGCTGTGAGGCCTGCAGAATGTTAAACATTCACTCTGATCCTTTTTTTTTTTTTTTTTTTTTATTTTTTTAACACAAATGGGGAACAGCTGTTGTTTCTCTGGTTGTACATAAGTAGAGTCACACCATTGGTGTAATCATACATGCACATAGGGTAATGATGTTTGTCTCATTCTGTTATTATTCTTACCTCCCTCCCCGGTCCCACCCCCCTTTTTTTCCCCTATGCAATCCATCCTTCTTCAATTCTTGCCTCCCTCCCACCCCACATTATGTATCATCATCCACTTATCAGAGAAATCATTCGGCCTTTGGTTTTTTGGAATTGGCTAATCTCACTCAGCATGACCATTTTCAACTCCATCCATTTACCTGCAAATGCCATAATTTTATTCTTCTTTATGGCTGAGTAATATTCCATTGTGTATATATACCACAGTTTCTTTATCCATTCATCTATTGAAGGGCATCTAGGTTGGTTCCACAATCTAGCTATTGTGAATTCAGCAGCTATGAACATTGATGTGGCTGCATCACTGTAGTATGCTAATCTTAAGTCCTTTGGGTAGAGGCCAAGAAGTGGGATAGCTGGGTTAAATGGTGGTTCCATTCTGAGTTTTCTAAAGAATCTCCACACTGCTTTCCAGAGTGGCTGCACCAATTTGCACTCCCACCAGCAATGTATGAGTGTACCTTTTTCCCCACATCCTCGCCAATACCTATTGTTGCTCACTCTGATTCTTTACAGAGGAAGTCCAAGGCTCTCGGCCCGAATTCCTGAAGGCCAAGTGAGAACCCTGCATCCATCACTGAGCAGCCGTGTGAACGTGGGCCCGGGATTGGCCCCTCTTCTCTGAACCACCCATCACTAAGCCAAGCAGGCACCTGTGTGGGTCCTCCTGTGCTCTCCAGCTTCCCCAGTCACCATGCTCCTTTGACCTTGGGTGAGCATGGTGCCTGACCTTCCTGGAGCCCTGAAACCTGAGGGCAGTGACGTCATCACTTCCAGACAGAGGGGGCGTGGCTTCTCCAAGCCTCTGGTCTTCCTCTGCCATGCTGACCAGCACCACCTGCCATGAGCTGCAGCTTGAATCTGGAATGTCCCTGAAGCCTGTGTGTTAAAGGCCTGGGACCCCATGGTGCTTTTAGGAGATGGTGGAAACTTTCAGAAGCAGAGCCCAGTGGGAAATCTTCAGGTCATTAGTGGGTATGCCAGGAGATTGTTGGACCCCAGGCTCTTCCTCTATCTCTTCCCAGCCCTGAGGGGGCCGCTCTGCCCTGCCAGGTGCCCCCACCGTGATGTGCTGCCTCTCCACAGGCCCAAAGCATTGAGGCCAACTGATCATGGCCTGAAACCTCTAAGACTGGGAGCCAAAGGAAACACTTCTCTTTACAAGTTGATCATCTCAGGTGTCTCTCACAGCGGACGACCACAGGTCATTCACAACCACGTGCTACAGAACTGAGATCTGCTCGAGGCTTCTTCCTAACTCAGAGTCACATCTGTGATCCTCACAGACCAGGAGACTCAGCAGACAAGTGGACAGGTGAGGGAAGCTGGGGAGGTGGGCATCTCAGGGCTAAGCTGAACTTGGGGAAGATTCCCAGAGCCCAGAGGAAAGCAGATGGAAGGTCATTGCTGACCCTTTGCTGGCTGAGAAGCAAGTGGCCACCACAAGGTCCTGCCCTGCCTGTTTGTGGTTTGCACCTCCGACCTAGGCTGCTCCCAGAGCAACCATGAGACTCTCAGGAGGCCAGCTCACTGAGTGATGGAGAACTGGCACTTAGCCATCAGCTGGCCCACACAGACTGCAACCTGAGAGGAACTGGAGTGGAGTGAGCTTGTCTCCAGGGTGGACACCCTCAGAAGGCAGCTCGCAGATCATACCAATTGTTTCTCAACCGAATTGAGTAGTTCAGAGCACTTGTTACCAGAACCGGATTGCCTGGCCCTGCCACTAGCTAGCCGTGTGACCTTGGGCAGACATCTGAACGTCTCCGTGTCTCGGTCTGCTCATCTGTAGAACGGCAGCAGTTCTGAGCACCTGTCGGGATGCAGCGAGCCAGCACGCAGGAAGCGCCCAGGACGCAGCTACAGATTGGACGCGGTTTGTGCCTCCCCGAGGGCCGGCGGATTGAAAGCTTGGCCCCAGTGTGGCGATGCTTAAGAGGTGAAGCCTGATGGAATTGATTGGGTCATTGGAGATGTTGCCCTTGAAAGGAATTAATGTCCTGTTGTCACAGGACCCTGGTTAGGTCTCCTGCACGTGGTCCACCAGAAAACACCATTCACCATGGTGTGATGTAGCCCTGGGACCCTGACCAGAGACCACACCTGATACTGGACTTCTGTAAAATTGTAAATTGAGTATACCCCTTTTAAAAACAGTGCACCCAGCCTCAGCTCTTTCATTATAGCAATGAAAAATGGACTAAGACCTACAGCAAACCCCTGGTGAATGGCATTAGTGTCGCGGTGATGAGGGACTCTGCTCCTCACTCCAGCGCCCTCCGGCCAGTCATGCTCACACCCTCATATGTTGGACAGCACTCACCAGCCCACTCTTGATTGCCAACACCTGTCCGGCCATTACCCAAGCCCAGTTCGGAAACCATTGTCTTGTCCCCTGGAACTTGGAGCAGCGTCCCCTTACAGATCCTGACCCCAGGTTGGACTGACCCTGGTCCCCACACATTCACGCCACGCTCTGGTCCTGCCTTGCCTCCTCCCCTGCCTGCTCTCCTGGGTGGAGGCGGGGGAGGTGCGCCCTGCGGGCCTGGCTGCTCTGGGCCGTTGTGTGTTTCCACTTTCATGCTTCAGTTGTGGCCACCCCTGACTCATCAGTTGGTTAATAAGCTCCAGGACAGTTCCTCTTCCTTGTGACACCTCGTCAACAGCCCATGGAGCCGGGGAGACTGTGGGCCCCATGGGACGTTCTGGGGGGAAGTTGGCTTGATTTTCTAGACTCAGTCCTCCCTTCTCACTGCTCCAAGAGCCACTCAAGGGCAAAGACACTGCCTTTGCTTTCTCTTGCTGTGTGTGTGTGTGTGTGTGTGTGTGTATCATGGGGGAATCGTGGGCCATCTGGCTGGCTGATCAGGAAGGCCATTATTTTTAACAAAATCCGAGTAGCTTCCAGTCACTGAGCACTCGCTGGAAGTCAGGCAGCCTGCAGGCACGTGGATCAACCTGTAGGGTGTTCGTGACAAGATCAGGAGGCAGGTGCTTTCACACACTGTTTTACGGAGGAAGAGACGACGCTCAGAGAACAGAAGCGTCAAGGGCAGGATCTGACCCCGTCTGTCTGACTCCCAAACTGTGTCCGCTACCCGAGCTTCTCAAATGATTGGAACACACAGGTCAGCTTGGCACCTGGCTAAGATGCACACGCTGACTGGGCTGGTGCCTAAGATTCAGCATTTCTAAGACGCTCTCGAGTGGAGTTGATGCTGCTGGGCTGAACATAGATTTTAAGTCACATAGATCTAAATGACACTTTCGTTCCTCCTGACCTGGGAGGTTGATAGCAGGATATTCTATAAAATTTTTTCCTGGAAGAATTTCCTGAAATGGAGTGATGTGGCCAGGAGTTCCAGGTCTGGATTCTAGCAGTTACATCATGATTCTGACCTTGGGCAATGTCCAGGCTCAGAAGCTCTGTGTCCGCATTGGGAGGAAGAAGATAGCAGTTGCGTTCGATGGAGGACCACAGAGGACTGGATGTGAAAATGCCCCTGGAAAAGGAGTCCAGAGGCTGCCACAAAAGCTTCCAAAGTGGCTCATTATTACAGTAATAAAAACCAAAATATTCTCATTACTAATCATAATTTCCAATTGAGTGGACGGTGGGGAGAGTGCTGTGTTGCATTCATTTTATTTTCATTCTTTCCCCCAACCTTTCTTGTTAACCATCTGTCTGACAATTGAGGGTAAAAGGCTCATCATGGCGTTCTATGGCACTAATTGGAGACCTCAGCCCCCGAGGCTTGCAACCCTGCAGATAACCCCGTGAAGGGCGCTTCACACTCACAGGGTGCTTCTCCCAAGCTCCTTCCATCATTGGCAAAGCAAACGGGACAGGAGGAAAGGCTGGATCCAAGACAACAACAACAAAAGTGAGATCCCACGCAGGCAGGACAGCTGGGCAAGGCTGACGCCCACCTGGCTTCTCGGCCTTGGGGTCCAGCCTGGAGCAGCACAGACGGCTGCGGGCGGGAGATACCGCTAACCTGACCCGTGGCAGGCGGTGGAGTTGGGTGTCCCTCCTCAGATCCGTGGTTTTCCCTCTGCGACACACGCCATGCAATGGGCTATAAACTGCTACTCCCTCATAAAGCGGCGACCCCGACCTCCCCTCCCTTGATTCTAAGCTGGCCTGAAGACATGGGTTATGCCATACGACCCTGCCAACGTGAGAGTCTGAGAGCCAGGGCTTCCCAGCCTGGCCTGGGAAGGACTGACAGCCTCTGCTCTCCCCACCTGGAAGCCGGCTGTGTGCTCTGCAGGGAGTGAAGTCATTCCTGGACAGGGACCTTGAGGGTGGGGGGACATCATGGGGCTGTGGATCCAGACAAGCTTTGGGGGAAGCACAACCTTGTGAGCAACCTAAGCTCCACCCATGGAGTGAGAAGCCCCCTCCGCCTGACCCAGTCAGCGCACAGGGTTGTGGGAATGATACGCCACTGTTCCTTGAGGCCCCGTGTTTGTGGATGCCTAGTTACATAGCAGTTGATAATAAACCAGCAGACGTTGCTTTTGAATCTAAGTTTTTTTCTAACGTCCCCTTCCATTTCTACTTCCCATACATATTGCCTATGCCTTAGCCAATGGCTCACAGCATGGTCCTCGCAGCAGCATGCACATCACTTGGAAATTTCATAGGAATGAAAATTCTAAGCCCCACCACGGACCTACTGGACCAGAAACTGTCTGCTCCAGCAACAAACCTCAGTGAAGCTCTTAAAAAGCTCAAGTTTAAAGACCACTGGGCTCAGATGGTGGTTGTCTCTCCAGGCTGTGCATGTTAACCACCTGCAGACTTCAAACCTGCACACTTGCTTTGGGCTTACTGACTGGTAAGGCCTATGTGCATGTGGTACTGAGTGTTCCGTGCTGAGTTTGCTGCACAGCCTCGTAGCCTGGAGGAATGAAAGATGGTCCTCGTGATGATTGGGTCCCCTAGGTCGGTGCTTTCCAAACTTTAAAGCACCAAGGATTCACCTGGGGATGTGGTCGAAATGCAGATTCTGATTGGACGGCGGGTTGGACATTAGCCATTTCTACTGCAGACATCTCTCAGTACCCATGGGGGATTGGCTCTGGGACCCTCCACGTTCACCCAAACCTGCTGACATGCAAGTCCCTGATATAAAAGGCTGCAGTATTTGCATATGGCCCATGCTCCCCCTCCTCTGTACTTTACATCCTCACTAGATGACTTAAATACCCAAGGCAGCGCAGATGCTCTGTAGCGGTGGCCACACTGTGCGTTCAGGGAGTACTGTTGGGAAAACCAAGTCTGTGCACATTCACTTTTTTTCCTGAATGCTTTTGATCTGCAGTTGGAGCCCATAAATACTGAAGGCTGTCTGTACACTCTCCCAGGCCAGACCGATGCTGCAAACGTCACCTGGAGGAGCCAAGCTCTGGGAGTCACCATCACCTGGGATGTCTTAAAGGGCAGTTTTATAGGACACCTACACACACTATAAATGCCTTACCCAGGGTAGCTATAGGAAATGCTGCGAAAGTGGCTGCAACGTCCCACTTTGCAGTCTTCAGGGTAGACTCTCATTTTGGCTTTGTTTCCAAAGATCAAAAAGATGTTGTCCAATAGACACAGAGAAGGATGCTCTAAGGCAAACAGAAGGGCTCTTGTTAAGAAAGCCCGAGAAAGCCACTGGGCATGGCTGGGGTCTAACTGGGATGGGACAAGGAGAGGGAAATGAAGCCAGAAATGGTTTGTGGCCAGATAATGAACAGCCTTGAACTTCAGACTCAAAGTTCTGAATTTTATCTAGGGTTCACAGGGAGACGTGGAAGCTTCTTAGCAGGGGAATAACGTCCCTATGCAATCAGAACCTGGTTCCCACAAACAGGAGATGGGCTTCCCTGATTGCCCATCTTTTTCATGACCACAAGATTTATATCACAAGACAGAGAGACGCCGGGAAGACTTGGGGGCCTGGAATTAAATGCAGCAGACCCATATTTTGAAACTGGCGACTCGTCTTCCTTGAAAGAGGACTGTTCTCTTGTCTTTTTGAGAAATTGTCCCAGGGAGAAGGAACAACAAGGTTTTTGCTTGCAGAGAGCACAGCCCGGCTCACATGTTCCAGTAAGTAATGCTCTCCGTACCACGATGAACAGAAAAATGTGCGTGATGGAATGAAAATCCCTGCTGCCTGGCTACCCGTGGGCAGCCTCGGTTACTATGGAAAATTCCTGATTAAAGTCAGCAGAAGAATTTCCTAGCTAGCGACTATTATTAATCGGAGGCTCAGCCTTGCGCTGACATTCAAGATTGGGTTCTTTAATATGTCACTGCACAAGCAGGTGATTAAACCCCTATGTTTTTTAAAAGCAAAGAGCAGGCACCCACCTTCGCCAGGCTGAGCACCCTTTTTAATAACCGACGCGGTCCTGCTCAGTTAGCATGAGAACAAAACTGCAACCATGAAATTATTTTAACAAGACCATAAAAAAAACAATTTGCTTGAGTGATGTTCAGGGAGAAGGGGGGACCCACCCTCTCTCTAAACTAATTAAACTGTACTATATGTCCTTGTGTGGTTCCTGACATTTTTCTGGTTCACTCAGTTTGAATGGCTACACAAGGATCGGCGCCAGGCTCCCAAATGCCTTCCTCAAAACAAAAGCAGGGTCCCCGGAGAATTCCTGGGCATCTAGCAAACTGAGAGGAGCTATTTTGGGTTAATCAATGTCCTTCAGTAGCAATCACATCTTGCCTCATGGAAAAGATGGGAAACAAGGGATCTCTGTTTGAAGCTCAGCTTGGGATGAACTGGAAACGGACATCGACCTTATTAGGGCTTTATTTTATGTGTTCATAAAATCATAACCTGCTGTGGAGCAAGCCATTGATGAGGGTCTCTCATTTCCTATCTATGCCCTCCACTCCAGCTCATGAGAGAGCTGGAGTTCTCAAATGAGAACTTGTTTTTCCCACTTGCTCAGGCTATTACCAGAAGCCCCTGGCAGTTTCCTGAACATCTTTACAGGCAAGCATGCTATTCCCAGCTTGGAAAGGAGCAGACATTGATTAATGGCTGGGAACTTTGGTTTCTGGCAAGACAAGCCGGTTGAAGCTGGAGAGGCCTCTGGGTATTGGTCAAAGTCAGACAAAGATGAGGGTCTTGGACCCAGCACAGCTGTGCGTGGGTAGACAGCAACCCCCTGCTGAGAGCAGGGCCCTGTGGGTGGAGTGCGGATATCACGGCCCTACATGGCTCCCAACAAATGTTTCCCAGCCCCTTTGGAGTTTCGAGAAAGCATTCCCCTTTGCAAAGCTCGGCATCGATGAGGCAATCCTTTAGATTCTGAAGAACCGTGGAGCACAGATGCAATATACAGTTCACTTCCATTTAAAGCCATCTACAGTGAGCACCTGCCCCTTATGAGATACTGATGGCCACTGTCCCTCAGGGGAACAAGATGAACCCAATAGAGGTGCTTTCTGACTTCAAGGGAATGAGGTTGTCCTAATTTCAGAGAGGTGTCGGCGAGAGAAATCAGCGTGAGGAACAGCAGCACTGGTGGGGGTGAGAAGCCCTGAGGTTGTCATTACCCACCTAAATACGCAGAGTGCGTGTGGATGTGGGTATGTGGACACACATCTACCAGACCCTCCTTATCTACTGGCGATGGAGGCTGGAGGTCTCGGATGACTTTCCCACTCATTCATCCACCTCGGCAGGTGGGAAAATCCCAGCTGGAGCCATGGGTTATTATGGAGGAGAAAACAGGTATGACGGACTGAGAAAGTGCCATCTTCTGGAGTCTGAAGTGTGGGTCCTGGCTGTTGACTTGGAACCTGTCCAATGGGAGCCAAATGTCCACCTCTCAGGAGCATTGAGAGGCAACTCCAAGATAAAGCACCTTAACCCAAAGCCTGGGATGTGGCCAATCCTTGATGTTGGTCCCATCCCGTCCTGTCCCCTCCTGTCCTGTGCATGCTTTGCACAGAGGTGGCGGGCCATGCCACAGCTCTGCCATGCTGTCCCCTACCCCTGTGTCCTGTCCAGTGCCATCACACATCCTGTCTCCCACCCATGAAAGGGGTTGACTGCTCTTTGAAGAACAGCTGCTCACCTCTGTGTAGAGAAGGGCCACCAGGAAGAGAAGCTGCCAGAGAGCAGCAGCCCTTGCTGGGCTCCTTCCTTTTTTGCAACCCAGAGACTTGTTTGCAATCGAGGGTGGGCAGTGAGGCTGGGGGAAGAGGGTTCCCAGTGCCCTCGGCAGCAGGGGCTGCCTGTGGTCTATGGTGGTGTGACCCACAGGTAGCTCCTAGCCTGCTTCTGGCTTATCTATGTGCCCTCCCTCCATGGGGCTGCATGGTGTTAGGAAAGCTAGGTGCTGGCAGGGCAATGCACGGTGGCCCTGGGTGTCAGGAAGGCCGCCCGAGGAAGGTGACTCAGCCTTTGACCCTCCTTCCCTGTCCCCATGAAGTGGAGCTACTGGACTTGCCACTCTGTCTGCAGCTCATCAGACACACAGGACCTGGCCCTCAATCTGACACCGCAGCCACCACCCACTTTAAAGCCCCGCCGCCTCTTGCTTGATGCCTGCAATTGTCTCTGACCACTGCTCTCCGCATGCCCACCCAGGTCCCCCTCACTCCCTACCGCAGCTGGCCATCTTCTTGGAACATAGGTCCACGTGCCACAGGCCTGGCCAATCAGGGTATGACACCCTGGCCGGTGTGACTGGTTCTGTGACGGGCTGTCATCTAAGCCAGTGAGTAATTATAAGTCTCATCTGCTGAACACTCACTGTGCGCCAGACCCAGGCAAACACCGAACAGTCTCACTCCACCCGCCCACTAGTCCTCTGGGGTCAGCACTCATTCCTAGCTGGGGAAGGGGTGGGGGAACTAAAAGACTTGCAAAAGAACCAACTGAGGTCATAGTCAGAACTTGAACTTGATTCTTTCTGACTTGGGAACCCAAAGCTTATAATTAAATGTGAGTGTGGACCGAAAACGCTGTTTGTTTTCTCCCAACAAGAAGGTGTTTCACTGTAAGCGATTGTCTTCCAGGGAAGCTGGTAGGACAGTGCAGGGCAGGCAAACCAAGGGAACAGGGTCCTATCGCAGCCAGGAGACCACCTCTCCTGCCCGCAGCGCACGGGCAGCATGGCCTGCTGCCTTTCAACATTAGGTCTCCCCCTCTCTTTCATTTTTCCTGGATGAGATCTACCATGTTATAATAACCTGCTACATCTTGGTGGACTGAGCAGCTCGTTCCTCCGAAATTGACGTGGACATCTTTATGCATTCATCCTAGAATGAAATCTGCAAGCATCTTCCTTTTTGGCTTAGTATGAAGTAAAATGGGCTTTGTGACAAGTACCAGCCTCCTCAGTGTCATTTCATAGGCCAACCCAAGAAAGGAAGAGCCACGTCGTGCCCTGGGATCTGGGTCGGGAGGCCCAGTATGTGATCACCACCCAAGTGCAAGGACTGACAAACCCAGGAGCTGGGGGCACCTTTGGGGCTCAGAAAACTGTACCCCCAAATGAAGGCCTGAGAAGCAAGCTTCCCCCTGTCCTCCTGCCCGCCTCTCTCCCCCTCATCCTCTCCTGAGGGAAGCCATGGAAACAAGTCAGGGCATAGAATTCAGAACCCCTTTTCCCAAAACCAGTCATGAAGCCAAAAACACTAAGTTTCCCCACCTTTCTGTGTAACAACTGGCCATAAAAAATTTAAGACTCTCATTCTGGAGGGATTCTGCCCCATATCAGACAGGAAGAAATGCCGCAGAGGAAGGGCTGAGATTTGGCAGATTCTGGGAGATTCTGGCTGTTTCCACCGCTGGGTCATGAGCATCAGTTCTGACCCATTTGTCCAAACCTTTCTACAGGCCAAGCTGTCTCTGCTCAGGGACCCAGGCCCAGAAATGGGAGGTTCACCCTCGGGACTCTGCCTTCACTCGGAGGTCTTCCGGGCAGGTAGAACTTTTATTAGATAAATGTGCTCTGCTCTTCCTCTGCTAGGCTCTCTTGCTGCAGGGCTGACCGTGACACTCCATGACCGGCAAGCCATGATTACCCCTTTCTCCCTAAGGCGCTGGCTGAGAGGGCTAATCTCCGGCCTCAGGTCTGGTGCAGGGCAGAGCTCATTTAAGTCACATGCTCAACATCAGCTGCCACATACCAAAGGCTCCACAGATTGGAGCTCTTTTTATTCCCTTTTTTTTTTTTTTTTTACTAAGAGAAAGAGTTGGTTTTAAGACACATGAGTACTGGATTAATTAATTTATCCCCCCAGTCCCAACACATGCATCCCAGCTCTCCTTTCTCCTACTTCTCCGTTTAAAATCAAATCAAATTATTTCTCCCATCAAATGATCACTAATACAGCTATTTTTAAAAAATGTTTTTATTTGTTCTAATTAGTTGTATTGGAAAGTACATGTGACATCACCTGGTTCTCCCTGTAGAAAACCCCCATGAGGGTCTTAGAATGACCCAAAACACAGACAGAAGTGGCATGGGGGTTGCCAGGAGCAACGGGAGGAGGGACTGGGATGGCTGTTCTATGGTCTATAGTTTCATTTTCATAATGCAAAGAGTCATGGGCTGCGTGGAGGTGACATTGGGACAATATCATGAATGCATTTAAAACCAGTGGACTCTAATTTAAATTGATGAAGATGATACATTTTATGTTATGTGTATTTAACCATGACAAAAAAATCTGGAAAAACATTTGGATCTTTCTGATTATAAATTCAATATTCCATGCATTCTAGAAAGTTTAGAAAATTCAGAAGAATATTAAGAAGTAATAAGTCACTGACATTCACATCCTGCTGCCTAGAGAATTAGCATCAATAATCTGGTATATTTCCTTCAAAATTATTATGTATAAATGTTAATGTTTTTGAAGATAAATAGTATTATTCCACATTGAAAAAAAAAGGTAAGGCACGTCTTTCTAATTTAAGCGACCAAGAAAGTTTTTCCCATGAGATATTAGTATACTTTTTCCTTAGATGATACCAAAAATGTAACATCAATATAACATTTTCCCCCAATATTTCAAGCACCACTGTGTTCCAGCCACTAGGGCTCAAGAGACAAATGCGTATTTCAGCTTTGATGGAAACCTAGCACTCCTGGCTCACTTGTTTTGTGGGAGCTTCCTTCCTGGTCTCGACCTAGTAGATCTGCACATCCCTCATCCTTTGTTCTGTTTATAGTTCTCCATGGTAGTACTGCCGGGAGTTATGTTATCACCCACGTGATTTCACATGTATAATTGTAATCTGCAGAGGGAAAGGAGTCAATATAGATAGTCACTGTGAAGGTGATTGATCAAAATGTTAATTTTTCCTAATTATCACTAACCCATAATCTGGAAGTCGGGTGATAAGAAGTGTGTGTGGGAGGGTGTGCAGGGTGTGCCAGCCAGAGGGACAGACCGCCAGAGAGACCCAGCCATCAACCATCAGCTCCAACCACCGCCTGTGTGGCCCCGTCATCTGCCCAAGCTCCTGGTAACAGCTTGTCACTTGCGAGTGTTGGTGAGCCCTATCTGCTGTCTTCTGATAAGCCCGATGACTCACTGTCTCTGGCCCGCAGCGGTCACGGCCCCTGAGCGCTCCCGGCCTCCAGCGCCGCACCTGCAGTCCACTTTCTGCAGGTCCCACAGTGGTTTTCTTTTTGTTTTCAGTGCAAATATGAGCACATGACTCTCCTTAAACCCTTCAGTGTCCCCCACAACGTATACTTTGGGACTGCCAAGGCTGAAACTGAGAAAGACCCAGAGCAGGCAAGCACGTGAAGGCCCACGGGACCGAGCCAGCCTCCCTGCCGCACTTACTCAACAACCAGGTGCCAGGGCTCAGACGTGATGGAGGTTCTGGAGACAGAGCAGCGAGGACACAGGCACGGGGTCCCACGCTCTACAGGGGCAGGGTGCAGAATCAACTGAATAGAAGGTAATTCCAAAGGTGCCAGTGTTACCCAGCTAGAGGGGTCATGGTGCTGGAAAGGGAGTGGGCCTCCGCAGAGGGGCAGAGGCCACTGAGAGGAGGGCGGCTGGGAGGATCTCGCTGGCAAGTCTGAGTCAACACCCCGCACCTGGAGCATCTGGGTCTGGGCATGCGCACGAGAGCCAGCCCGGAGGATCTGAAAGGCGCCCTGTGCTGCAGAGCGGCCAGGACAGGAGGCTGGGGAGAGCGCGAGGTTTCATCACCCCCTTTGGTTCCAGAAGCTCACCCCAGACTCAGGTGTGTTTTCAGACCAAAGGCCTCGATTGCAAAATCAAGTTAGGTAGCCGTCCCCGCCCAGCCCCACAAGCGCACCCCTTCTTGCAAGACCAGAGTTACACCCAGCCGGCCTTACTCTTAGCCTTCTCCCTGCAGCTCGCGGAAAGCACCCATTGATTAATCTTTGTGGTGGAGACCTGCGCACCAGAGAGAGGCCGCCCTGCAATGGGAGGGAGTGCGGGCTCTGGAATGGAGGAGAGCTGGGTCCCAAACCCCCCAGGGCCTGAAAGCAGATGTGGTCTTCCAGCAAGATGACATCACCTATCCTCCTCAGCACCCCATCCGCAGACGAAGCCGGGAGGGGCTTGTTCCCACGCTGGCTTAGGTCTCCTATAAATATTCTCTCCACTCCTCTCGCTAAGAAAACTACTGCATCAAACACATTTTACAGATGGGGAAACTGAGACCCAGAGAGAGAGGGAGAGACCTGGAATTCAAACCCAAGCCTGTACCAGAGTCCCCTGCTTCTCCACTACCTGTTACCATCCTGAGTGGTGCCATGAAAGGAGTTTTAGAAAAACCAGGGTTGGCAAAGCTCAACTCCGAGCCTCCATCCATCTCCCCTTTCCTCTGAGGAGGCAGTGAGAGAGTTACACGGGGTGTGAGGAGTGGGGTGAGGCTGGCTGCCTTGCTGTTCACCAGGTCCCAGGACAGAAGCCGGATGCCAGGAGACCTCTCCTGCCTCTGCCGTGGGGGGACGGGTTGACTTCTTCCCACTGCGGTACTGTGGACTAACCAGGACCCGGTCCTTTAGATTCATCGGTATTTGAAGCCCACGCTACCACAGGAAGGGTGGAACCTTCCCCGGGCTCCGCCTGTGGACTCCCTACACCTGTATCATGGCCCTTTCCAACCTGGCTGGTAATGACCTTAACTCGCCCAGGGCAAGAGTACAAATACCCACATATCACCTGTCTCAATACTGAAAGTTATAAATCAAGCTGAAAAACTGTTAAGTAAAAGGTGTTCTATCCACAGACCTTGACAAATATATCTGCCTAACAACCCAGAAGGCCAAGATCAAATTTTAAAATTTCAGATGCTTCAGGACTCTGCTTCAGTGTGGTGACATAGGAGAACTGTCCCCAACTCCAGCCTGACCCTAGCTCTCACCTCTCTTCCTGCATCAGGCTCTGCCCTGTGCTCGGAGGGGCCTTGCCCTGGAGGAACACCTGAGGGTACCCAGCCTCATGGACAGGCCCCATCGTCTACACCCTCCCACCAACAGGCTTTGAGGCCTGCCCATAGCTTCTTACGACTCAGGGAGGAAAGACCTTGGGAGGGAGCCCACACAGTTCCCAGAAATATGCTATTTGGGCAAGGCATCCATGGTCCCTGGGTGTTTGCAGAGAGCATGATCTAAAGCAGTGATGTCCCAGATGATATAATGTGAGGGACAAGTGTGAGCCACATGTGCAATTTAAAATAGTAGCCCATGTTTTTTTAAAAAGTATAAAGAGCCAGGTGAATTTAATTTTAGCTGTGTGTTTTACATTACCCAATATATCTAAACTGATCATTCCAACATGTGATCAGCAGTCATTTTCTATTAGCAAGAAAGGCTCAGAGGATAGAGGCAGGCAACTGACAGTGTCTGTCACCATCCTTGTCCCCATTGCACGGATGTGCAAAGTAAAGCTCAGTGTGTGAGCAGAGCTCAGTTTCATTCTGGCTCTTCCGACTTTCCATTGTCTAGCTCCACCTTTGGACTCTCAGTAACCAGATCCAGAGGGGTGTAAACAGTCCATTCTGTGACAGACAGACATTCAGATACGGAGTACAGTTTGGAACACAGGATGTCAGTGGAAGAGAAGTTACCAAGTTGGACACCCATGGGCTCTGTTCTTTGTTTGGCAAGAGATTTAAAAAAAATTTTTTTAAATTCATTTTTTAAATTCAAGAGTATTGAGAGATTTTACTTAAAAATTCCAATTTCTAGGTCCATTTGAAGAAAAATCAGCATATCTGGCCACCCTGGACCGCCATTCCCCCATGGCTGGATATTGGGAGCCAAGTGATGGCTGTTCCCTTTAGAGCAGAGTACCCTAGATTTCTCCATCCCCACCATTCCTGCAGCCTGACATCTGGCCCAGTTCACCTACTGGTATCACTTGCCTCTTTTGGTCATTATTTTGCTTCCCACCCCCTCATCCTGCCACCATGCTGATGGTGGGCTCGAATAGTGTATATTCCCCCATCCGACTCCTCAAACCTGCAGCCACAAGTCCTTCAGGAAAGGCAGGGATGGTGGGATCTTTCGGAGAGCGTCAGTCAGCCTTCCTTCACTATAATGAACCACCTGAGATAATTCACTTACCAAGAGAAAAGGCTTATTTTGGTTCATAGTTTTGGAGATTCCAGTCCAAAATTGGAAGAGTCCTTGCTTTGAGTTTCTGGTGGGCACGTAAGATGGTGACAGTGGGAAGCCTGAGGCAGACCTCATGCTTCATCTCATGGCCAGAAAGCCAAAGAGGAAGAGGCTGGGGTGCCATAGTCCCCTTTAAGGACATGCCTCCAAATGACCTAAAGACCACCAGGTCCCCCTCCTCCTGAAGGTTCCACCACCTCCAGTATCACCACTCCAGAATCAAACTTTACACACATGGACCTTGGGGGACATGACAGGAGTCTGACACCCTGGGACTGCACAGGGCTATTCTGCAATCACTACTCTGCATTCTGAGACACGGCCCCAGGAGGGAGGCCTGCCACACACAGCCCTGGATGTCACTGGAGGCCCTTACTCAGCAAGCAATTTGGACAAGGGTTCTGAAGTCAAGGGAGGGACAACCTGAGCCACTTGACCTCCAGAAGCTGGGTGCTGCTAAGGCACCCCTGTTTCCCTGTGCAGTCTCCCAGTCCTCAGAGTCCTCTCACGCCCTCTGAACCTTGTTTTAGTTATAAAACATTCCCTGGGGACTAATTGTCTTCTCACTTCATCCCCTACGCAGGGAGGTGGTATGTGAACTCGGAGCCTATTTCTTTATCTTGTTTTTCAGTTCTGAAACTCCGGTCCCCCCATGCCTGCTCACCTCCAGGCCCCAACTACGTGGAGGGCGGTGCCCGGGATTGCCCTGCTGGGAAAGGAGAAGCGATAACAATAATAAGAATGGAGCTGAGAATGAGGTAATGCAGGGGAAAACCCTTGCCCAGCTCCGGGCCAGCTCTGAAGACACAAATACCCCGGGAATTCTCCGTCCATTGGGACAGCCTGACACAGAAGCAGATACCAAGATGACATCTGCTGGGGTGGCACAGGCGTAAACAGGAGGTGTTCTTGGATCTTGGATCTTGGCGCCTTCCCCGAGATGGGGGAGGGGAAGGAGGTGAAGACCGACCTGGAACTTGGAGTCAGCTCAGGAAAGAGGAGGAGGCAGTGCAGGCCAGAGGAGCAGCGGGAGCAAAGGGCAGGAGCCTGGTGTGCATTGGAACGGACGCATCCCTGAACTCAAGAGCAAGGTGTGCCCAGCACTGCAGGAAGGAGGCGCAGTCACTGAGAACCGTGGACCACACCCTGGAAGAACGGAGAAGCCATGAGGGGTCCTGAGTGGGGATGTAATGTGACCAGTCACCTGAGTGTGGATGTGAGTGCAGTGACCCTCCAGGCTCTGCCTCTAAGGAAAGAAGATGGATATTGCCTTCCTCTCCCAGGGCTCACCGATGCCCACCCAGCCATGGAGTCCCAGGCTCGGACCTCCTCTGCAATGCCTGCTTCCCTTGCCCTAGGGATCACCCAGACTTCCAGAGGCAGCATTCTCAATGTCCCTTCAGCATCATCCCCTGACTGCCAGGGCCACCATCGTCATCACGCCAGTGGCCTCCTGAGTTCCTCTGCCTCCAGTTTCTTTCCCTTGTGGTGATTGTCTACCTCATGGCCAAGGTGGTCTTCCAAAGTGCAGGCTTGATCTTGACACTCGTTGGCAGGAAGGCCCTCGGGAACTCCTCCGTCAGTCAAATTCCTATAGCAATCTGAACTCCCACTTATGTAAAATAATGAATATGTGTCTGGAAAGGACACAGGGGGAGCACATGAAATCGCTTTGTTGGTAAGCGATCGCAAGGCAGAGGGTGTGACTTGGGCTTCCATCCTCTGTTGCTGTGTAAAAGGCACAGTGCTTAAAACCACCACCACAGGATCTGACCTCCTCTGACTGGCGGGCTGCCTGGGCCCTGCTGGGCAGTTCTGTTCCACGTGGTGTTGGCAGAGTCCCAGGCACCTGGAGGATCCGCTGGGCTGAAATGCTCATTGGTCCTGCCTGTGGGCGTCCTGGCTGTCAGCTGGAGCTCAGCTGGGATGCCGACCAGAGCTTCTCTGATCTCCTTCAGGGATCTCTCCATGCAGCTGGGTCCCAAAAGGCAGGAATCCATGGGTGAAGCCTCTGAGCTCCCGAGGCCCAACCTCAGGAGTCACAGGGCATCACCTGAGCTGTGCTCCATTGGTCAGGGCAAGTCAGGGGTCGGCCCAGATGCAAAATGACTCCGCCTCTTCCCAGGACCTGGGGAAGGTGGGTCTCCAGCTGACTTTGTATCATCATCCCTTACTAGCTTATCCCTGGAGGGGAGATTTAATAGGTAACTTCATTAATATCTATTGGGGATTGTCTGATCAATTCATTTATTAATTTGTTGACTTGGGATTCACTATCGCAGACTAGCTCAGTAGTCTTCTTGGAATAAGTGAGAAGCAGCTGAAGGGGTTGAAAGCAGCCAGGCAGACCTGGGGTCCTCTCTTGTGACCTCGGGTGAGCCACTGAGCCCATTTGGAACTTAGTGTCCTCATCAAGAAAATGGGAATAACTGTAACTACAAATGAGAATAACACACCTCACAAGGCATTTCTAGGTTTAATTGGCCACATGACTGGGCCCTGCCGGTTAACCTTGGGGTGGATGAGCTAGTAGAAGAGAGTCTTAGTCCCCAGAGAAAAAAGTTTTATTTGGGGTGGAAAAAAAAAAAAGAGAGAAAACCCTCTTATTTTACTTCAGAGCACTTTAACTACTCTACCAACAGAAAAGATGTGGATCTTTTGTTCTTTAAAGATGATTAATGGAGGAATTTCATGACAGAGGTCACCTCTGGGGACCAGGAATCAGAAACGGTAGGGAAATCTGTGTTTTGTGTTTACTCATTGGCACTGTCTGAATATTTCTCTTCTGTTTCTCTATGTTAAAAATAAGAAAGAATTTAGGGGGCATGGGAATTTAGGGGGATTACAGGCCTGTAATCCCAACAGCTCGGGAGACTAAGGCAGGAGGAGTTCAAAGCCAGCCTCAGCAA